>JAWNNU010001102.1:0-25487 GCA_035044585.1 Scaptomyza polygonia
TGCCTGTATAGTTGACAGTGCCGGAATGAAGTGACTTGAGTGACTTCAAGATAGATTGTAAATAAAAATATATAATAAAAAAAAACCTAAATAAAATTTTCATTGCCTAAACAAAAATTTGCATACCTAAATAAAAATTTCCATTGCCTAAACAAAAATTTTTATTGCATACCTAAATAAAAATTCCTATTGCATACCTAAACAAAATAAAATATTGCATACCTTATAAAAGTTCTTATTCTGCTATTACATTCAAACCCAAAGCTAACAAAGTACAAATATTTGCAACTTCTTTTCATGTGCTACCGATTTAAAATAATTGGCCAAGTATAACCCATACAAGTGAAAGGTGTCACCCCAATCATATGATTGATGAGTTGGGCAGGAACGTATAGGGACGTTAAAGTAGAATACGAAAGTGAAGACAGTTGGGGTTCATCCCACAGGGCAGTGTTCTCGGACCGCTGCTCTATTCGCTGTATACTGCCGATATACCCAGGCCCAGCTGTCAACACATGATACCTCCCTCTAAGGCTCTTATTGCAACTTATGCAGATGACATCGCAGTCATATACAACTCCAGCTGTTGCGTAGAAGCTGCTAATGGACTACAGGGTTACGTTAACACTCTTGCAGCTTGGTGCAAACGATGGAATCTAAAGATCAATCCGCTGAAAACAACCAACACCTGTTTCACACTAAAAAGGCTAGTGATGAATACCCCTGCCATCCAGCTCGAGGGAGTTACCCTTGACCAGCCATCTCAAGCTAAATATCTTGGCATCACCCTCGACAAGCGCCTTACTCCCTGCTCGCCCTCTAAGGCGACTTAAACGGCTTGGCTTTGCTAAGACAATTGGACGTCAATAAGACTCCAATACCCAGTAATCCTCATACTACATTGGGGTTTGGTTTTATTTTTCAGTTTCCTCCATGTGTTGTTAAGGTACTTTTATGTTGTACAGGTTCTACACTTAATAAATCATCAAAAAAAAAAAAAAAAAAAGTTGGGGTTCAGAACCCGAAAACAATACGCAACAACAGTGCTTAGCCGAACCAACCATGAACGCAGAAAACATTCAAGCATTAATATCAGCCGCAGTCGCCCAAGCACTAGCGCAACAGCAAGCGGTATTTCAAGCGCAGATTCAAGCTGTTGAGGAAAGAGTCAACAACTTGCGCATAGATACCCCTCAGGTAGAGGCATATCAAAGAATTGTTGTTGACCCAGCAATTAGGTTCGATATTCCACTTGACATTATTAAATTTATTCCTGACTTCGACGGAACGCAGGACGAATACGTGTCGTGGCGACAATCAGCTACAGACGCGTACGAGCTTTTCAGGCCATACAATGGCAGCAGCTCCCACTATCAGGCTGTCTCTATTATTAGAAACAAAATCAGAGGGCCAGCAAGAGGTTTGTTAGTATCGCATAACACTGTGCTGAACTTCGACGCCATAATAGCAAGATTAGACTGCACATATGCAGATAGGACGTCGCTACGTACCTAAGATATGGTCAGGCAAGGAGACCTAAGTCTAATGGACTATTATGATACAGTCGAGCGTAAGATGACTCTAGTGACCAACAAAATAATTATGTCCCATGACCAAGAAAGCGCTCAGCTAATGAATAAAGAGGTTAGAGCGGATTCATTACACGCATTCACTTCAGGTTTGAAAAAACCTTTAAGAGCTATTGTCTTCCCAGCTCAACCCAAAGATTTGCCATCTGCATTGGCACTCGCTAGAGAAGCGGAGGTGAGCATTGAGCGGAGCATGTTCTCAGCTTCATACGCCAAAGCTATAGAGGAAAAATCCCAAGCCAACGAAACCAACAGGTCTCGTGCTCAGTTCAAACAGGGCAAAAACGGAAGGGATGAGCGAGGTCACGAAAAAAATCCTCATGTTGTTAAGCGTCAGCATAACAGCGACCAAAACAGAAAGGAGCAGGCCCAAGCGCCCGAGCCGATGGAGGTTGATTCATCCTCAAAATTCAGGCAGCCCACAAATTTTGGGAACCAACAAACCAATAGCGCGCCCGCAAAAAAGAGACAAAACTCGTCAGAGCGAGTGACTGGACAAAGACGCCAGCGCGTAAACAAAATAGTTCAAGATACTCCCACTAAGGAGGAAAAGAACTATTCAGATACAGCTGAGGAAGCAGTAAACAACGTGGACGACGACAATGAGTCCCTATTCGGCAACGAGTCGTTGAATTTTTTAGAGAGCGCTCCCGGTTACCCGTCATCGAACGACGGTTGGCTGGGAAAACTTTAAGAATCTTAATCGACACCGGCGCGGCGAAAAATTATGTTAAGCCCATAAAGGAGCTACGAAACATAATGCCAGTCGCCAAGCCGTTCACTGTGAGTTCCATACACGGCTCCAGTGAGATAAAAACAAATGTCTCATGTCAATTTTCCGGCAAATATCCCCATTCTTTATTCTAGACACGCTAAATACCTTTGATGCCATCATAGGCTTCGACCTCTTAACAGAGGCAGGAGTGACATTGAATTTAAATAATAGCACGCTAGAATACAAAGACACGTCAGAAAAGCTACAGTACTACAAATGTGAAAGTGTAAACTTCACGGACGTAGACGATATAGTGGTTCCCAGCTCCGTTAAAAAAGAGTTTAAAAAAATGATACTGGAAAGAGTAAAGGTATTTTCGACCTCTAGCGAGGCGCTACCATTCAATACCTCGGTCATTGCCACTATTCGTACTGAGAAAAACGAGCCGGTATATTCAAAAATGTACCCGCATCCCATGGGTGTAGCAGATTTTGTGAATAACGAAATCAAACAGCTTTTAAAAGATGGTATAATTAGGCCGTCGAGATCCCCATACAACAGCCCAACATGGGTGGTTGATAAGAAAGGGACAGACGCCAATGGCAACAAAAACAAACGGTTAGTAATCGATTTTAGGAAACTAAACGAACAAACTGTTCCCGATCGTTACCCAATGCCCTCCATCCAATGATTCTTGCGAACCTTGGAAAGGCTTAATTTTTCACAACCCTAGATTTGAAATCAGGGTATCACCAAATTTATCTGGCGGAACAAGACCGCGAGAAATCATAATTTTCGGTAAACGGTGGAAAGTATGAATTCTGTCGCTTACCCTTCGGTCTAAAAAATGCGGGAAGCATTTTTCAAAGAACCATTGACGACGTGCTTAGAGAACACATAGGCAAAATATGTTACGTCTATGTAGACGACGTACTCATTTTCTCCGAAAAAGAGACCGACCATGTTCAGCATATTTACGCGGTACTAAAGTGCTTGAGTGATGCTAACATGAGAGTCGCCCAAGAAAAAACAAAGTTTTTCAAAGAAAGCGTCGAATACCTAGGGTTCATAGTGACCAGCGGCGGGCCAAGAACTGACCCCGAAAAAGTCAAGGCCATGCAAGAATACATCGAGCCCAAAAATCTGATTAGCCTGAGATCATTCCTCGGCCTAGCAAGCTATTACAGAAGGTTTGTTAAAGATTATGCCGCAATCGCGAAGCCTTTAACAGACATCCTCAAAGGCAAAAACGGAATCGTCAGTAAGCACATGTCCCGAAAAATTCCGGTTGACTTCGACGAAACACAGCGCAATGCGTTCCAACGCCTAAGAAATGTTTTGGCATCTGAAGATGTCATACTTAAATACCCAGATTTTAAACAACCTTTTGACTTAACCACCGATGCCTCTGCAAGCGGCATTGGAGCTGTTTTATCCCAAGGCGGCAGGCCGATCACAATGATCTCGCGAACCCTAAAACAATGCGAACTTAATTACGCTACGAATGAGAGAGAATTACTGGCCATAGTTTGGGCCCTAGGCAAACTCTAGAATTTCTTATATGGCACCAAAGAAATAAAAATTTTTACGGACCATCAGCCTTTAACCTTTGCAGTTTCGGAAAAGAATACCAATGCTAAAATTAAAAGGTGGAAAACATACATAGACGAACATGATGCGAAAATGTTCTACAAGCCTGGGAAAGAAAACCTTGTAGCCGACGCCCTGTCACGGCAAAATGTAAACGCCCTACAAAACGAACCTCATTCCGACGTCGCAACCATTCACAGCGAAGTCTCACTGACCTACACGGTCGAAACAACGGAAAAACCAATAAATTGCTTTAGTTTCCCACTAAAACGAAATTTTATTCTCTTTGGCAGCAAAACTCGCCATTTAATCAATTTCACTGACAAAAGTTCCATTTTCGAAACACTTAAAAAAGTGATCAACCCAGGTGTAGTAAACGCGATACACTGCGATTTACCAACACTGGCCAGTTTCCAACACAATATTGTGTTACATTTCCCAGCAACAAAATTCTGGCACTGCAAAAACTTTGTATCCGATATAACCGACAAAGTCGAGCAAAGGGAATTAATAACTGCCGAGCACAACCGCGCGCATAGAGCAGCACAAGAAAATACCAAGCAAGTCCTTCGCGACTATTACTATTATTTTCCAAAAATGAGCAAGCTAGCAAATGAGGTCGTTGCGAACTGCAAACTTGCACCAAAGCAAAATATGACAGGCACCCCAAAAAACAAGAGCTTGAAGTAACACCAATTCCCTCTTACCCGGGAGAAATGCTTCATATTGACGTCTTTAATACAGACAAAAAGCAATTTCTAACTTGCATTGACAAGTTCTCAAAATTTGATGTTGTACAGCCAATAATGTCTCGTACAATTGTTGACGTCAGGCCCTCCATAATGCAATTAGTAAATCTATTCCCAAACATCAAAACCATTTACTGCGACAACGAGGCAGCCTTCAAATCGGAAACGATAACATCGCTCCTCAAAAACGGATATGACATTGATATGGTAAACGCTCCTCCCCTCCATAGCGTCTCAAATGGGCAGGTTGAACGTTTCCATAGCACCCTAGCTGAAATTGCACGGTGCCTAAAAATCGACAAAAAAATCGACGACACGACCGAACTTATCATGAGGGCAACAGTAGAGTACAATAAAACACTCCACTCTGTCACCGACCAAAAACCGATCGACATCATACACGCGGCATCCAACAATCTACGACAGGCCGTAAAAGAAAAACTTGTAAAGGCCCTAAACAATAACGTAGAGAGATGTAACGCGAACAGACAGAATACAGTTTTTGACGTAGGTGAAAAAGTGTTCGTAAAACAAAACAAGAGGCTGGGAAATAAGTTATACCCTCTATGTTCGGAGGAAACAATACAAGCAGACCTAGGAACGTCTGTTCTTGTAAAGGAGAGGGTGGTCCACAAGGACAACCTCAAATAGAGTTTGAAAATTTCTATCCACCAAGTAATATAAATCAGACGCACAATTTTATTCTCCTTATTTTCTTTTCGCCTTGCAGGATTGCGATTACGATTATGCTAATAGTGGCAGTGGCAAGCGCTCGGATTACCGATTATTCGCACTCAAATTACATTCCCGTAATTGATGGCGATGCAATAATATGGGAACAGCGGGACTACTTGAGACATTCAAGCAACCTGTCTGAGTTCAATGAAATCGTAGACAATACAGAAAAATTAGCCGAGCTGTTCCCACAGTCACACATGCGTAAACTGTTAGATGTTGATATAGATCACATTAGAAGTTTGTTGTCCGTTTTAAAAATCCATCATAGAACAGCCAGAAGTCTAGACTTCCTCGGCACAGCCCTAAAGATAGTAGCAGGCACCCCAGATGCCGCAGATTTCGAAAAAATAAAAATGTCCGAATCCCAATTGATAGAGTCAATTAATAGGCAGGTGGTAATAAACTCAGAGACCCAAAAACAAATCAATAAACTTACTGACACCATTAATCAAATAATAAAAGCTCAAAAAAACAATTTTTTTGACACCCCTCACTTGTATGAAGCACTGTTAGCGAGAAACAGAATGCTAATAACTGAAATCCAAAATTTAATGCTAACAGTCACTTTGGCTAAATCAGACATAATAAATCCTACCATTTTTGACCATAATGATTTGAAGTCTCTAGTTGAACACACTATCGATGTTCCTATAGTTAGCCTAATGGAGGCATCTACCATTCAGATATTGCAGTCCGAAAGCACCATTCACATACTAATTGCATACCCTAGAATAAAACTTATTTGTAAGAAGGTCACCATCTTTCCCGTATCACACTACCATACAATATTGCAACTACAAGACAACACCGTGGCCGAATGCGAAGACGACACCCTAGCAGTCACGGAATGCACCACAACCACCTACTCCACGTTTTGCAAGCTAGCGGCACACGACACCTGCGCTCGGGCACTGCACGCTGGCAGCCTAGCAATCTGGAGCCAATAACATACGTAGACGAGGGCATAATAATTATCAATGAAAGCCCGGCAAAGGTCAGCGCTGACCAGAAATATCAACAAACGGCACGCACCTCATCACTTTCGAGCGCCTCGCGATCATCAACGGCACCAAATACGTGAATCAACGTAAAACCCTAACCAAGACTCCAGGCATAGCAGGGTCACCCTTATTAAACATCATCAGCCATGATCCAGTCTTGAGCATGCCATTACTACACAGAATGAACAACCAGAATCTAAGAACTATCCAAAGATTCAAGGACGAAATGGAGTCGAATTGGCCGCCCAAGATTGTGCTCGCAGCTGGAGTAGGACTCGGCATCATGTTTTCCGCTTCTCTGCTCCTTTTCCAAGTGTTAAGAAGAAGGCGAGATTCGAGTGAAATAAAGACGGCCATCAACAACATCAAATCGACCGAGGACAGTCAAGATCTTGAGGGGGGAGTAGTTAACTCATAAGTTAAATTTATAATTGTTTGGTGGGTTGCCCTTTGAAATCGCTGAGCCGAATGTTTACATCAGCATTCCAAGCTGCAATGGTCAGAGGCGGTAACCTAATTCTTTCATATTGTCGCAAGAGTTATACGTTGCTGCCTATGATTCTGCTGAGTCGGCTTGCCGACTACTACATTGTAGCGTGATGCGCGCGTCAAACTGGGGCCCTAGACTTAAGAATATTGTATTCAAATAATCAGTCTTGTTTCAAAAGCGCATTATTAAAGTCGCATAAATAAACTCCGGCATTAGCCGTCAATAACCACAAATATATTCTTATATTATTGTCTAATCCGAGATTAGCAATAGAAGGCCAGTAAGCCTTCCAACATAATCTTCAGTGACATCGCTGGAGATATACCAACAACACACCACCAACTGATAATCAGGCGACAAGCTACGTGGGACGCATGAAATACATCATCTCTACAATTTAATAATTTATATATGAAGTGTATACATTTTCTATAAAAAAAGACCAAAAACATGCAAAATTTTGCTTCATTTTGAAGACTTTAAATTGCTCTTGCAATCTCAATAATCAATCAATTACTCTGATTTTTGGAGTTTAAGGTGAGATAAGGTAAACAAACATTCCCACATTCAAATTTTTAATACTTTTGTCAAATATATATTTTTTTAAGGAAAAAAATCAGTGCAAAAATCACTACGTTTTTTTTTCAATTGCAAATTGTTCAAAAAATCAACCATAGAATCGATAAGATAAGAAAAGATTAATTCTTGTTTAATAGAAAATAGACTTGATTTCCTTTCGTTTGATATACATTCGGTCATGACTGATAGCTTCTAAATGTTGAAATTTCATGACGATATTCGGGCATAATTAAATTTTCATGCATAAACTCTTCCGTGCCAGGAGTGTAAATGAACAAGCTCAGCTTAAGCGTGAGCTCCAACACTTATATCACAATAAAATATGTTTACCCCAATTTTATAAATTCAGAAATTTGCGTGCAAGTTTTCGAAATCATGTTTTATTGTTTTTGTTGCACATTTAATTATGGTTTTGCACCAAAACAATCAACAAGCCAGTGCAAACTATTGATAATTCGTATTTACAGTGGCAGCCCTGATTTTTGAAACTTGTGAACAGTAACGAAGTTATTGCATTAAATAAAAAATAACAACACTTAAATTTTAGATTTAATTATACAGAAATTTTGATTTAAGTCATTGTATCATATTTATATTTCAAATCAATGATTGTATTAATAATATCAGAGCTACTAACCAGTATTGCAGTAAAAAGCAAAAACTTAGCGAAATGACAACAAACACAGTTAAAACAAGCAGAATCGTTGCAGTCGGACGCACCCGACTGCGGTATACTCGATAGCAGTAGTAAAACAGATTAAAAGAGAGCTGATTGCAATGCAAGTTAAAAGAATTTGGTGGATGGTAGGCTGGGGGAGGTATACGTGGGTGTGTGGCATCCAAACTTTTGCTGCAGTTCTATTTATGATGTCAATAGCTATCCTCAAACCAAATTTTGTGACTCTAGCTCAAAGTTAGTAGAATATAGTGGAAGGGGGGCTGGGGGCTGGTAAGGGGGGGCGTGGCGTCCAAAGTTTTGCTGCAGATCTATTTATGATGTTAATTGTTATCCTCATACGAAATTTGGTGACTCTAGCTCACATTTAATAGAATATGGTGGCAGGAGGGCTGGGGGCGGTATGGGTGGGGGGCGCCATTCACATTTTTTGGGTTTCTTCATCACCTATCTTGGCACCAAATTTGGCGGCTCTAGCTCAAAAAATGTGGAAAATATATGCGTTTTTGATTTCAAAATGCAGTGGGCTCGGGAAGGGGGAGGGCGTGGCTCCAAAACTTTGATGCAGTTTTTGGGGGGTCGTTACCAGTTATCTACCTAACAAATTTGGTGACTCTAGCTAAAACACTATGGAAGATACACGCACTACCGTTTTTAGCGAAGCGTTGGGGTGGTTGAGGGCGGATAGGGCAGTATAGATGGGTGTGGCATTTAAATTTTTTATGAATTTGGTTGGGGAACGTCAACACCTATCTTTGCACCAAATTTGATGGCTCTAGCTCAAAAACTGTAGAAGATATGGTAATTTTTAGTGTTAAACTGCGGGGGGCTGGGGGCAGAATGGGTGGGCGTGGCTACAAAATTTTTGATGCAGTTTTTTGGGGATTGTTAGTAGCTATTTTCTCCCTAAAACTGCATCAAAGTTTTGGAGCCACGCTAGATTCACCAAATTTGGAAAGAAGATAGCTTTTTGTCATCCCCATCTGCACCAGACAATCTTTGAAGCAGCCTACACCCCTGCCGTATCCACACACCATTGCAATCAGCTCTCTTTTAATCTGTTTTACTACTGGTATCGAGTATACCGAAGTCGGGTGCGTCCGACTGCAAGTTTCTACTTGTTTTGTTTTGTGACTGCCAGATTCGTAACAAATGCTTGAAACATTAATTTCATTGAGCCAGGCAAAAAATATAAACGTCAACGTGGGAAAAATATTTCGGTTACTGAGCAGCATGTTGTTGATGTTCTTATCAAAGCAAAATATTTTGGATAATAATAAAATTAATACAATGAAAGCGTCGGGTTGAGTCAGCTGTTTGGCTAACGATGGTTTTAGCGATATTTATATCGGCCCTCCAACGAAACATAAATGTTAGCCGGCACTCTGGCATCAGTTAAATTTATCGCTCGCTAAGCCCTAAAGGCTTGTTGTCACAAACAACGGAAACCGAAACCAAACCTGAAACCGAATTATTTTCGGTTTCGGTAGTTGGCTGATTTTGCGTGGGTTGCCACATACAACTGAAACCGAACGGAATATATGGCAAACACAAAGAAATGACCAGCGTTAAGTCGGATGCGTTTGTAGAAAACAGCCGATCGTCGGTTGGCAGCAGCTGGATAAAGTCAAAATACTTTTTCCGATTTCGGTTGCAAATGTACTGAATTCGGTTTCGGTTGCTAATGTACTGTATTCGGTTTCGGTTGCTAATGTACTGAATTCGGTTTCGGTTTCCGCTTGTATGTGACAAGTTAACGTTAACGTTAACGTTAAAGTTCACGCATGGGTATTCGCTTGAGTTTCAAAATCAAGTTGACGTTTACGTACAAGTTAAGTTAAGTTAAATTCGGGTAACTGAGCCTTTGCGCTCATTAATACGGTTTCAGGGTATCTCCCTCTTTGTTGTGATTGTGTTTGTCTTGCAACATTGATTTAAGTTATGCAAAAATGGCAAATTTACGAGCGATTAGAATAAACATTACCATACTGGCTGCTATTTTTTAAGGCTCCCTAATGCATAATAAAGGAAAATAACTATATCCCTCTGTCATAGCATGTTGTGGGCACTGAATATATGCTGTGGCTGTTACCATTGTTTGCATTCTTACTCATGTTTATTTAACGCAAGTTACACGCTTTATTTTTAATGCGCTTTTGATGAAGCCATCATGTCACATTACATCAAAAGTAGCAGCAGCATCAGTAAGACACGCATTAAGTTGCCCATTCACCAAGCAATATGTGTGAGGGTGTTAACTACACAAATCTGAAGGCAGTCATCTCTGTCCCCATTTTCATCTCCGACTCCTGGACTTGCCATTGCGTAGCACGTTTTATTGCAGAAATCTCTTAAGCACTCCCCATCCTTTTGGCTGTGTGAACAAATTGAAATTTAGCTGAGTACAAGGGTGTTTCTTAAGGGTGTGCAGCAGTTGGTGGAAAAGGAGCAAACATCAAAATCGTTTTTGGCATTCATGAGTAGCTCACGCGTGCAAATCAACGCATGCAAGAAGCGATGCTAGGGGAATTGCTGACAAAGAAGAGACAAAGGGGGGTAAGAACAAATCAGCCGGAACACATCAAATCCCATTCCTAAAAAATGTAGTCGGCTTATTAAATATATTTTAGAATTAGAAGAAACATATTGTGATCAATCTTTAGATTCATTATTTTACTGTCTCTTTTTAACGAGTGCCAGCGGACCCAAATTAATGCAAATTGATTTTTCTTTTAAAATAAATGAAAATAAATTTTGCTATGTATTAACACCTATGTATATGCAGTTGTTGAACTTGTGATTCCGGCATCGCATTTATTAAAAATAAACATTTAGAATATTATGACATTGTTGCACATTGATCAATATTGATATGACTGTATACTGAAATACAACAAAAATGTAATAAAATTATTATTGTTATATATGTACTGATATTATCACAAACAATACTACTTTTGATTATTTTATTTTATGCTTTTAATTATTGTCAGCTATGAGCATCTGATATGAAACCAAATTTAATTCATATTATAACATTGTGAAAATAATTATATTGAAAGTAAAATATAAAAGTAGAAACGTTGTAGACGAACGCAACCGACTGCGGTATTTTAGATACCAGTAATTGCTATCCTCCTACCAAGTTTGGTGACTCGAGTTTAAAGTTAGTGAAAAAAACGGGAAGTTGGGCTGCGGAAGGTATGCGGGGGGAGGCCTGGCATCCAAATTTTTACTGCAGATCTGTGTATGATGTCGATTGGTATCCTCCTACCAAATTTGGTGACTCTAGCTCAAAATAAGTGAAAGGTGGTACAAGGAGGTCTGGGGTGGTAAGGGGGCGTGGCATCCAAAATGTTTATGAATTTGTTTGGGGGTTGTCATCACCTATCTTGGCATTAGCTCAAAAACTGTGGAAGATATAGGCGTTTCTGTCTTTAAACTGCGGAGGGGATGCTGGCGTAGTGGATTCCAAAATTGTGGATACAATATTTTGGGGGTTGTAAATAACTATCTTCTCCCCAATTTCGGTAGTTGTAGCTTTAAGGGTGTTTGAAATAGCACGGTTTACTGATTTTGAGCTATCGAATTTATCGATATGCCAGTTATCGTAGAACCCGAATACTTACACTTTATCTAACACGGCCATAGATAAAGACATTTGCAAAGTTTCAAGTTATTAACTTAAGGGGTGTGGAAAAAGTTACGAACATACGGACGGACGGAAGATCAGACACCATGACGGACATTGCACAAACCCAATATACTCTTTACCTTCGGTATCGAGTATAATTAAACAGAAACCGTCGTACAGTTTAAAAAAGCCAACGCACGTTTTAGACTTACCGTAAAAAATTAAAAAAAAAACTGTACTAAGCAATTCACTGAGCAAATAGCCCCAGACACCTCACCAAAAAACAAATTGGAGCAACATCTGAAGACTTTGCGGACTTAACCCCCAAAAACACATCCACTGCATCCTTAACCCTAACAAAAACACACACCATACCAACAAACAAGAAATTACACAGCTTTTTTTGTATAAACATTTCAGAATTAGCATCCGACCAGAACTTTACTACCAAACTCACAAACGCAACACACGCCACTGAACAACACTGTAGCGTACTGGTAGGTTGCCGGACGGTTGGGGTGACCAAATAAAGTTTTGGTACCTTTTATGCACCACAATTACGTACCCAAATCTGGTTGAGATACGGGGGGTTTTTTCAGCATCGACGGCGTTATCCAGAAAAGACTAATTGAGGGGCAGCGGTGGCGGGACCCTTTTATCGTAGCTCAGTACGGGTTTGGGGGGTTCTTGCTGTCTCAATAGGCCTGCACTACATTATTTTATTAATTATTATAGAGTCCCTAAAAAAAAATATACGCTCACATGGAGCAAACAAGCAAAACTAGCGACACCGAAAATGAATGTCAACTATCTGAAAATACACTAACACACGAATAGTATTCCTCTTAGATACATTGTGAACGTGGCTACGCTGGTGATTGCCACGCCTTCTTCTTTACCCACCCTACCATGGTCTACTGATGCTAACATACAACAGTAAGACCCCACATCAAAACCTTATGTCATCATTATTTCACCCAGGTCATTGGAACAAAACAAAATTACAAATCCATCATTTCACAATATATAAATTCAATGAAATTTATTTTCATAATTGTTCCACATTTGTCGCATTTCCTATATGTAATTAATGTTATTATTTTACACTTGGTATTCGCTTCATGTTTTGTTAACAAGTTTTTGATTTTTTTTTTTTTCTAACAAAAAAAATTTATTTATTTATTTGAACCCTTGAGAATATTTTAAAACTTATTATATGTCTTATTAAAACCACTCGACACAATTACGCTTGCTGGAAGAAATTTGCATATTTAGTTATATATATAAATGCATGCAAAAGAATGTATAAATTAAAAGGTTAGCTTTTTAACAAAATATAACTTTGATTTACAGGGTTTTTATACACGGAAGATTATACAACAGAGCTGCGAAGGATACCAAACATTTTTCTTAAAAATTTATTCTATTTTTTTTTTCTAATTTTTTTTTTTTTTTTTTGCTTACGTTACTTTAAAAGATTTTCTTTTTAATTGTTTGCTTTAAAGTTATGTACGTTATGTAATAATTTTTTTTTTTTTTTTTTTTTTGTGTTAAAAATTTATAGTTATTATCGGTATTAAAAGTAAACCAAACGTTTGAAAAAAGTTACTATGCCCCATTGCAACGGCAAGTGTAGGGTATTTCGTCAATTGCTCAAACAAAAAAAAAAAGACTCAGCAGCTGTTTCACTTACATGCGTTTCCATCGACGAAAGATCTTTCGGAGAGAACGTTGCTGACGAGGGCTATGCGGGATGGTTGTTGTTGTTAAGATTTTTATGCGTAAGCTAAGAGTAGCTTCGACTTTTGCACGTGCATTTTTTTTGTACCCAACTCGATGGTTATGTAATAACATTGTTAACTTTAACTCACGATTTTTCATTTATTTAGGTATTAATTATATTCAATTAACTTTGGTCCTGTTGGTAATTGACCAACTTTAAATTATTTTAGTTCAGGTGTAGTTGTTTTATTTGGCCACTGCACTTTGCACACACTTACATATATATATATATATTTTTTTTTTCTTTGCTATTTTTTTCTCCGCTTCAGCGTAATTGTGTCCGAACTCTTTCAGAGAAAAAAAAAAATAATACAATTTAAGTTCCCCGCTTTTAATAATTATAACTATTACTTTTCACTTATTTAAGTTACACCAACAACGGAACGATTCGCTGGGCGTTTATTCAAGGTTTTTAATCACTTTGCTTCGTTTTAGTCTTCTTGACACCTATCAGTTTATTGTTAAGCAGGTCTTTTTTGGTTTTAGTGTTATTTATATGTTGCACTCTATATAAAAAAAATTTGTATGTTATATCCACGACGTTGGCGATCAGACAAGCTCAGATTTTGGACTGAGCGGCTGCCCGCTCTCTACCCCTGCTCATAATTGCTTTGGCCGATGCGTTCGGCGGCCAAGAGAGACAAATGGGAGAGAATTAATTGCTCACCCGCAATTTTTCTTCTGCTTTTTGTAATAATAGGCTGTAAAGACAACGAAGACAAAACCAACGCTTAACATTAACAATAGCGAATTTTTATGTGCCGTTTTACCGAAAAGGTCAGCCAAAGTCAAACTCTATATGATGACGACAGGGCTCCAGCAAGGTAGCTGTTATTAAATGCAATTTAATTTAAATAATGCGCCGCCGCAGCTGGCGAACTAAAGAAAATTGAATATTACAAATTTTTAGGATTTTTTCTAATATTTTCTTTGGGACTACTCACTGTCGTTTTTATAATAATTTCACAAAAAAAATTATTAACCGGCTGGTTACACAAAATTCCAATGCAAATAAACTTGCAATGATGGAGCAAAACTTATTTTTTTTTTTTCTTTTCTTAACAATTTCAAAAGCCTTTGATATTTTTCATGTTCAAAAACACAAGTGGTTCGTTCAGCTGCCAGATTTGAAAAGACAGAGCCGAGTGGAGCAATGAACGATCACACCTCGGTATAACCTGAAACCAATAATGCATTTCCGCTAAAATAAAGATGCAAAACGAATTGCAGTTGACATAAGAGCGAAGCTGCCACATCATTTGATTGCTTCTGACCAAAAGATGGCGCTTTAACTGTTCTGTTGTTGCTGCCTTTCTTAAGCTTAACGTTTTTATGCCCTTATTAATTAGAAAAATTATTATTTGGGTTTATATGGGAATATTACAACACACACAACCACACCTACCTCCCCAAAGATAGAGCGTTAGAAATCGAACAACCAATTACCTTTATAGAATTTACAGCAGCACTCGACACACTCAAAGGTAACACACCCAGACTGGACAGAATTAACTATACTTTGATACAAAATCTTGAGAAAACAACAATAAACAGAATCATAAACCTACAGAACGCCATACTTAACAACTACATCCCCCAAGCGTATAAAAACAGCATAACAATTCCAATCCTAAAACCCAGCGCAGACAAAACCTCACTTAACGCATACCGACCCATATCACTTAATCCATGCCTTTCCAAACTGGTTTTAAAAAGGGAAAATCGGCTTTAGATAGTCTACTCCTAGTAGACCAGCTACTAGCTAGATGCATCTCGAAAAAAAACCACACATCAATTATATCAGTTGACTTTGGGAGAGCCTTCGACAGAATAGGAATCCACACAATCCTCGACCAACTAGCAAAATGGAAAACGGACAAAAAATACTTAACTATGTCAAAAACTTTATGAGCAATCGCAAAACCACAGTGCGCATAAACTCAGCCTTTTCCTCAATCCACCCCATCCCCAACGGCATTCCTCAGGGATCACCCCTCTCGGTAGTCCTATTTGTAATAGCATACAACAAGCTTACCGTTATGCTCACCCAACACCGAAATATAAGCTTAAGCAAATACGCGGAAAACTACAACCTCATAATAAAACTAAAGTATAAACCTAATCCCCATCTTTAACACAATAACAAACTGGAATGACTACTCAGGTGCCACGCTTTCTAGCAAAAAATGCAAACTCTTGCATGTTTGCAGAAAGCACAACTGCAACTGCACCCTAATCACAGGACAAGGACAAATACAAATTAAAAACGTAACATCAATTAAAATACTAGACCCACACTTCAACAACAAAAAGAGATGGCAAACTCACACCGAACAACTCACACGCAACCTTAAGAAAGCAACCAACACTATAAAATGTCTCTCAAGCCCAAAATTCAACTTCAACACATCAACCCTAATAAACACAACTAAAGCAATTCTGACCTCAAGAGCAGACTTCGGACTCCCAATATACGGAAACAGCCCAAAATCAACCATACGCAAAATCAAATCTACAATAAACACGGGCTTCAGAATCGCTCTAGGAGAATTTAAAACAACGCCAACCCAAAACATCCTCTACAATTAACAAGCTGCCACACTAGAGGATAGAAGAGAGCTCCTAACAGCCAACCTTATTAAGTCCCTTAATCCCATCAATAGAATTCTAAAAACACACCGAGCGCCAAAAAAACAAAAACACAATTCAACAATAGACCATATAAAACAATACAGCAAAGCCCACAATTTACCCAATTTACACCACCGCTCTAAGCCACACACAAAGAAAATATACATAGATACAAAGCTCAGAAACCTCAACAAGAACAAGTAGAAACTTTGTAGTCGATACCAGTTATAAAACCGATAAAAAGAGACCAGATTGCATTGGGGTGCATTGGGTGCATTGGGATGCCAAAAAGCTGTCTTCCCTCCAAGTCTGGTGAGTCTAGCTCAAAGTTTGTTAAAGGTGTGGAAAGGGGGGATGTTGATGGTATGGGGGCCTAACAATAAAGTTTTGCTGTAGATCTATTTATTATGTCAATTGCTATCCTCATACCAAATTTGGTGACTCTAGCTCAAAGTAAGTAGAATATGGTGGAAAGGGGGCTGGGGCGGTATGGGTGGAGGGTGGCATCCAAATGTTTTGGGTCTCTTCATCAACAATCTTGGCACCAAATTTGGTGGCTATAGCTCAATAGCTGTGGAAAATATGGGCGTTTTTGATTACAAAAAAAAAGGGCTGGGGAACGGGGGGGGCGTGGCTCAAAAACTTGGATGCAGTTTTTTTGGGGTCATAACAAGTTGTCTTCCTACAAAATTTGGTGGCTCTAGCTTAAACACTTTTAAAGATACAAGCATTCCCGTTTTTAGCGAAGGGTTGGGGTGGTTGGGGGCGGCTAGGGCAGAATGGATAGGCGTGGCATCCAACAGTACCCTGTATACAGTTTGCCAACAAAGTGTTTCCACACCGTAACAAAATTAAGCTTATTTTTTTTGGGGATCGTCAACACCTATCTTGGCACTAGATTTGGTGACTCTAACTCTAAAACTGTGGAAGATATGGGCATGTCTGTTTTTTTAACCTCGGGAGACTGGGGGCGGAATGGGTTGGCGTGGCTCCAAAGCATTGCTGCAGTTTCTTGGAGATCGTTAATAGCTATCTAACTACAAAATTTGATGACTCTAGCTTAAACACAATGGAAGATACACGCATTACCGTTTTTAGCGAAGCGTTGTGGTGGTTGGGGGCGGCTAGGGTAGAATGGATAGGCATCCAACAGTACCCTGTTTACAGTTTGCCAACAAAGTGTTTACGCACCGTAAAAAAATTAAATTTTTTTACTTTAGAGCTGAATGATACACACTGGTTGTTGTTTTTAATTTTTTTTTTTTTTTTGTTTATTTGTATATGTTACTTAACCAAGTATCTTTAAAAACTATATAACAAAATTAAAAATTAGCTAATATTTACTAAGAACACTTACAAATACTAAATAAGGCACTAAATTTAACTGCCAACAAAGTGTTTACACACCTTCTTTTTATACCCTGAACCCATAAAATGGGTAAATCAGGGTATAATGGTTTTGTGCAAAAGTATGTAACAGGCAGAAGGAAGCATCTCCGACCCCATAAAGTAAATATATTCTTGATCAGTATCAATAGCCGAGTCGATATGGCTATGTCCGTCTGTCCGTCTGTCTGTCTGTCCGTCTGTCCGTCTGTATGAACGCACACTGCAACTGGGTTCAGGGTACCTTCTGGTCGGGCTATCCCGACTAGAGCCTTCTTTCTTGTTTGGTTTATTTTCGTCGTTATTTTCGTATTTACAGTTACTTTTCATAAAATAAAAGTCGCGCAGCTATTGGTAATGCATTTTTCTAAGAATTTTCTTTATTAGTCGGTAGAATTTAATCATTATTTGGAGAAATGCCAGAAAAACGGTTATCGTTTGACATGAACCAGTTGGTGTATTACAACTCCACCATGGGTAAATCGGCCTCGGAGATTGCAAAAATGTTTGCAATCAGCACAAAAACAGTATACAATATTATAAACCGCGCTAAAAACTGGACGGCCGCGATTAATAACTCCGAGGAGAGCGAGGAGAGCAGAGCGAATTATGTTCAGAAAGATCAATGAAAATCCAACTTTTTCGACCAAAACGCTAGCCAATGAGAAGGATGAATGTGGTCTCGCCATATCACGTGAATGCGTCAGAAATGCTATTAAAAGAAACGGCTTTGCATCTGGAGCTGCCCGCAAAAAACCATTAATGTCGGCTAAGCATGTAAAGAGACGTTTAACTTTTGCCAGGACTTACGTGGGACAGCCAGATTCGTACTGGGACGACGTGGTGTTCTGTGATGAACCGAAAATTATGCTATTCTATCATGATGGACCCAGTAGAGTGTGGCGCAAGCCGTTGAAAGCACTTGAAAACAAAAATATTATACCTACTGTAAAGTTTGGAAAACTTTCAGAAATGGTTTGGGGGTGCATCTCAAGCAAAGGAGTTGGAAATATGTGCTTGATTGAAAATACTATGGATGCCCAACAATATTTGAACATTTTGCGCACCCATTTGGTAACCAGTGCTCACACATTTGGGTTTATAAACGATGGCAAGCAAACATTTAAATTTTACCAGGACAATGATCCAAAGCACAAAGCACATACGGTGAGGTGCTGGCTGCTCTACAATTGTAAAAAGGTGTTTGACACTCCTGCCCAAAGCCCAGACCTCAACCCAATCGAAAATCTGTGGGCTTATTTGAAGAAACGGACTGCCAAGCGCCATCCAAAAAATAAAAATGAGCTCAAGGCGATAATCTTGAAGGAATGGCAAAAAATTCATTTGGAATAGGTTCAAAAGCTTATAGAATCGATGAAACGACGTCTGGGAGCGGTAATAGAAGCCAACGGTGGGCACACTAAATATTAATTGTAGTTAATTACCAGAAAATGTTGACTTTGTGTAAACACTTTGGTGGCAGTTAAATTTAGTGCCTTATTTAGTATTTGTAATTGTTTTAAGTAAATATTAGTTAAATTTGGTTAAATATTAGCAGTTCCAACAATAATAAAAACACAACGATTACAGTTTTGTATTTAATATATCTTCTTTGCAATGTGCTACGGCTGTGTGTATTTTATAAGTCAAGTGAAGAATTAGAGATCATACAACTTATCTCTAGATATGTACTCAAAATATCGATTACTAATAAATCATCGATTAAACTTTTTGTTCTTTTTCTATGATTTCTTTGCACATATCTTCAATACACCTCCTCAAAGAAAACATAGAAACACAATTTTAAATAAAACAAATATTCAACATTAATGAATATATAATGATAATATATCACACCGAGCGTTCTGGGAGTTACATATTGTGGTCCAATATTCATTGCAAAGGATTGGGGAAAACCCAGAAAAACCCAACCAGACCAACATAAAATTATTTAAATTACATACATTATTAATTTCAAATCAATGCATAATATGGAGAAAATAAAGAATAATATTAATTTTGAATTTAAATTAATGTAAAATTCCAAAAATTGATTCAATTCATTGATCAATTCTGCAGATTTAATTGGTCCCTCAGGTCTTCAAAACGTGGACCAGGCAATGGCTTAGTCAAAATATCCGCAAGCTGCTTATCTGTAGAAATACTGTATACTCAATAGTAATTAGCTTTTGTTCAATCTGTTCTCTTGAAAAATGATATTTAATATCAATATGCTTTGTTCTCTGATGGCATGTGGGATTATTAGCAATACTTATACAACCTTGGTTGTCTTCAAAAATGTTTATAGGCTCAACTATTTCTAAATTTATACTTATTGCTAAGGACTTGAGAGAAGCTATGTTTCTCTTGTGGCCTCGAACAATGCCATATACTAAGCCTCAGTAGTTGAAGCAGCAACTGAATTCTGCTTTCTTGTATTCCAGCAAATTAAGCATGTATCAAACATTTTAAATAGGTTACCAGTAGTACTCTTTCTATCGTTCTGATTTCCAGCCCAATCAGAGTCAACGTACCCAGTAAAAATATGTTTATTAATGCCTTTTACAAAAGTTAACTTTAAATTGACTGTGCCTTTTACAAAAGTTAACTTTAAATTGACTGTACCTTTTAAATACCTTAAAACTCTTTTTAGGCATTTCCACAATTCTTCATTATTTTTATACTCGATACCGAAGGTAAAGAGTATATTGGGTTTGTGCAATGTCCGTCATGGTGTCTGTCCGTCTGTATGAACGCGACTTTTTTCCACACCCTTCAAGCTAGAGACTTGAAACTTTACAAATGTCTTTATCTATGGCATAGTAAATGAAAGTGTTAAGATTGGAGTTCTACGATAACTAGGGGGCTGGCAAATCGATAAACTCGATAACGCAAAATCGATAGATCCAGCTATTTCGCAAGCCCTTACAGCTAGAACTACCAAATTTGGGGAGAAAATAGCTACTAACAATCTTCAAAAAACTGCATCAAACATTTTGGAGCCACGCCCACCCATACCGACCCCAGCCCCCCCGCAATTTAACACTAAAAATGCCCATATCTTCTACAGTTTTTGAGCTAGACCCACCAAATTTGGTACCAAGATAGGTGTTAACGATCCCGAACCCAATTCATAAAAACTTTGGATGCCACGCCCATCTATACTGCCCTATCCGCCCTCAACCACCCCAACGCTTCGCTAAAAACGGTAGTGCGTGTATCTTCCATAGTGTTTGAGCTAGAGTCACCAAATTTGGTAGGTAGATAACTGGTAACGACCCCCCAAAAACTGCGTCAAAACCAACCCATGGTGACTGTAGCTCAAAGTTTGTTAAAGGTACGGGTTGGGAGCGGTATGAGGGCGTGGCATCAAAATTTTTGCTGCAGATCTATGTATCATGTCAATTGCTATCCTCAAACCGAATTTGGTGACTCTAGCTCAAAGTTAGTAGAATATGGTGGATGGGCGGCTGGGGGCTGGTATTGGGGACGTGGCGTCCAAAATTTTGCTGCAGATCTGTTTATGATGTTAATTGCTATCCTCAAACCAAATTTTGTGTCTCTAGCTCAAAAATTGTAAATTTTGTGGGAAGGGGGCTGGGGGCTCGTATGGGGGGCGTGACGTCCAAAGTTTTGCTTTTGATCTATTTATGATGTTAATTGCTATCCTCATACCGAATTTTGTGTCTCTAGCTCAAATATAGTAAAATTTGGGGGATGGGGGCTGGGGGCTGGAGGCTCACATGGGGGGCGTGGCGTCCAAAGTTTTGCTGCAGATCTATTTATGATGTTAATTGCTATCCTCATACCAAATTTGGTGACTCTGGCTCAAGGTTAGTAGAATATGGTGGAAGGGGGGCTGGGGGCGGTATGGGTGGGGGGTGCCATCCAAAATTTTTGGGTTTCTTCATCACCAATCTTGAGACCAAATTGGTCGAATTTGGCGATCGTTAAAAGCTATCTTCCTACCAAATTTGGTGACTCTAACTTCAACGCTTTGGAAATTACACGCATTCCCGTTTTTAGTGAAGCATTGGGGCGGTTTGGGGCAGCATGGGCTGTATGGATTGGCGTGGCATCCAAAGTTCTTATGCATTTTTTTGGGGGCTATTATCACTTATTTTGGCACAAAATTTGGTGGGCTGGGGGCGGAATAGGTGGTTAGGGCTCCAAAACTTTGATACAGTGTTTGGGGGGTCGTTACCAGTTATCTACCTACCAAATTTGGTGACTCTAGCTCAAACACTATGGAAGATACACGCAACACCGTTTTTAGCGAAGCGTTGAGGTGGTTGAGGGCGGATAGGGCAGTATAGTTGGGTTTTGGCATCCATGATGAATTTGGTTGGGGATCGTCAACACCTATCTTGGCACCAAATATAATGGCTCTAGCTCAAAAACTGTAGAAGATATGGTCATTTTTAGTGTTAAACTGCGGGGGCTGGGGGCGGAATGGGTGGGCGTGGCTCCACTATTTTTGACGCAGTTTTTTGGGGATTGATAGTAGCTTTTTTCTCTCTAAATTTGGTAGTTCTAGCTGTAAGGGCTTGCGAAATAGCTGGATCTGTCGATTTTGCGTTATTGAGTTTATCGATTTGCCAGCCCCCTAGTTATCGTAGAACTCCAATCTTAACACTTTCATTTACTATGCCATAGATAAAGGGGTTTGCAAAGTTTGAAGTCTCTAGCTTGAAGGGTGTGGAAAAAAGTTGCGTTCATACAGACGAACAGACGGACAAACGGACAGTCACCATAACGGACATTGCACAAGCCCAATATACCCTTTACCTTCGGTATCGAGTATAAAGACGTAGTGATTTTGCACTAGTTTTTTGCCTTAAAATGTTATATATTTTGCAAAAGTATTAAAAATTTGCATTTGGGAATGTTTTTTAACCTCATCTCAACTTAAATTCCAAAAAATCAGAGTAATTTATTCATTATTGCGATTGTTAGAGCAAAATTTTGCATGATTTTGGTCTCATTTTTTTTTTTAGATAATGTAATTACTACATATATAAATATAATTTTAAGTAAAGGTTTATGTTAATGTTCCTCAACCTGTTTCTAAATTGCCAAAATCCTAAAAGTGCGACAGGTCAGTTAATGTCATAACAATAACCACTCATACAAACGAGCTGGATATACATACATGAGCACACACATGCAAATGCATGGCATAGGGAAAAATATAAAGAATCTAGGCAAAGCACAAAGCAGGTAGCCCAACCCATGATACAATTAAGTAGGTAGTGTCATCCGAGAGAGCCAGTACCAACTGATTTGAACACGTGAATGCGAGGGAGACAGTCAAGTTGCTCTCTTTATTTTACTCTCTTGAGTCTGTTAAAGGGCTGTTTTGCAAGTGCGATAAAGTAAGGTATAGAAAATGTTTTTTTGTATGTATACAGCCGGTACATTTTGGTTGCTTTATTGTGACATTTAAATTAAAATAAATATTCATATTCAAATAAAAAACATTTATTATTATTAATTTGAAGTTTTTTATTTTTAATTATGTTTTGTTTTTGTTTTTGTATTTTTAATTTAGTATTACTGTTTTTGATACGAAAATGTATTCTTACATATCTTAAAATAAATTTTTTTTACTTCGTTGGGCAATTTTAACACACATGAACAGAAATAACAAACAGAACGAAATCCGTCCGCACCGACGTCTTACCACAACGACAAGCACTTTGCGACTGTCGATTGGTACCAGAAAAATGAGAGCGCACTCTCGCATGACACTACCATATTATTGTATCATGGCCCAAGGCAAGGTATACTTAAGAGTTAAGTATGCCTTGTGTCGACTGGTACAAGCCGAATGACATCGAATTCGCCCACAATTTACGAAGCAACAAACGGCAGTCCCGCGAGAGAGTAAAATCGCCAGGTTCCAGAAATGTTAGGTTGGTTGGAATATGGCTGTTTGAACCCTCTATAAGTATTACATTCTTATTGATCATGGTTCACACACACATGAAAGATCTTTTAGCGTGGGACAAACAAACATAAAAAGAGTGAGTATAAGATTTTATATAATCGTATGTTGTTATGAGTCTAAGCGGCTTCCGCGATGATCGAGAGTTTGGTAAATCTATGAGTTTTTTTTTGTTAATGCATAAAGTCCAAACCTTATTATAACACGAACATTCATCACAATTGTATTCGTTATAGATAATTTACTTGCACGCTTCGCTTGCATATGTTTCGGCATATCCGAAATTAAAAATTATTTGCCTATATTAAAGAATTCAAAGAAAAAAAAAAAAAGAAAACACGAGATCATAATAATTATTGTTAATATAAAAATATTAAATAAAAATCTTCGGAATAATGTGCTATGTAAATTTAGAATATAATTATGAACTTCGTTAATAAAATGTCTCTCTTTATTATGAATTAACTTTTAATTAATTAAGGGAAAACCATGCTGCTTTGTATTTATATTCAAGGGATCCTTATAATTTCCAACGGCCTAAAAAGGATCATGAAGCAAAAGCCAAATTCGAGCAACAAACACCTCAACCACACTTAAATAAAACCCAAACCACAAAATAGCACACAAAAGACAACGACTTAAAAACAACAAACCACTCAAACAAAAAAAAAAAACAAAAACCAAACACCAACCCAAACCATACCCATTCACAATGACAAATTACTCAAAAGCAAACCAAGAAAACAACTCAACTGTAATAAAACCGATTCAAATACCTCTACACAGACAAAATGCCGCAACTTATAGACTATTGAAGTCGCACTTCACATTGCAAAATATATTGAACACAAAATTATTAATTTCCCTTTCAACATACTTGCAATTGCTGCAGAAATCCAATTTAAAATACCCTCTAAGTTTTAAATATATTTTTTCGTCAACAGAAAAAATCGTTGAACAGGATCTTCACGATCTTATCAACAATTTTGTATTTAATAAGCCAGTACTCAGCGAGGCAATGTTGTTGCACATTGTGTCCAAAACAGCAGCTTGATTGTACTGAACAAAGGAAAACACACTCATTACACTTCACATAACACTTTCACAAACGAAGATATCTCCATTTGCTCGCTATCGGTTGCACAACCATGCTATCACACTTGCAAGATGATAAGGGTACGGTGAGAGTTTGCTGAAATATTTTTTTTTGACGTAGAAAACGTCTCACCTTTCGGTAAAGAGTGTGCTATCCTATAAAGTTTTTGTTGTAGTATGATTGCTTCACATAATCGCTCATTGGTGATGAACTAATGGATAGATTTCCCTCAAGTTAATTTCATTTTAAAGTCAAGGCTTCAAAGTTTATTTTAATTTATAAATATATATGTAGTGATTACATTTTCAGTTAAAAAACAGACCAAAAACATGCAAAGCTTTGCTTCATTTTGAAGACTTTAAATTGCTCTAGCAATCTCAATAACCCATCAATTACTTCGATTTTTTGGAATTTAAGTTGAGATGAGGTAAACAAACATTCCCACATTCAAATTTCTCAAAAAATCAACGATAAAACCAATCTAATTTTTTAATAGAAAAAAGACTTAAATTCCTTTCGTTTGATTTATATGCGGTCGAGACTGATAGCTTCTAAATGTTGAAATTTCATTCATAAATTCTTCCGTGCCAGGGGTGTAAATGAACAAGTTCAGCTTAAGCGTCAGTGCCAAACAAAAGTGATATTTATTTATTTATTCATTTATTTATTTATTTATTTATTGTCAATTATGAACAGCTGACATGAAAATAAAATTAATTGTTCATGAATTAAATAGTTGCTTGAGCAACGATCAAGGCTAAGGGGTAAAAAGTTACGTGTGGATCTAATGGGAACATTTAATTTTATTCGACTTAGAAGAACTGATGAGTCGATTTCACCATTAAGTAGATTAGGGATAAATACTACATCATGCATAATTCTAC
>JAWNNU010001104.1:0-202592 GCA_035044585.1 Scaptomyza polygonia
TCTTGGCTCTTAATTATGCATTGGCTCCTAATTTAAGTGCAAGCCAATTTTAGGTCTGTTGGTCCGTTCCTATGCAATCCATTTTTATTAATTTTTAGCTATCGAGATTAAACTTTGTTCAGAATCTAGCTTTGTGATGGTTTTTGCTTTTTTGATTGCAGCTTATTCATTTTTCAAATCCACTGTGTTCCGATACGTGAATTATATAATTTAGCTAACATAAGTGTATACAATACATTCTGCCTTCCGATGATGGTTGCCTTGTTTGTTTATATCGTTTTATTTTTTAATTTCTAAGGTCATTTGACTTACCTGATTTAAATATTAAATTTTTTTTCTGATAGACTAACACGGCGACTGTTTAGTTTTTCTTCGATGAACTTCGGTCGTCGTTTCGTTTTAAAACTGATTTGCTATAAGGCGTGTAATAGCGACTCCAGGATAAAATTTCGCTTAATAGGCTTCCAAAAGTTTTTTATTCTCATTTCAAGAATAGAATATGCTGCTGGAATTTACTAGAAAAATAGAGATCCGGGATCTTGACAGTTATACAGAAGAATTGGAAGTCAAGCTTGCAATATCGGCCGCAACAAACGGATCGATCGATGAAATACGGGTACGACTGACAAAAACGAAGGAGCAGGAACAAAGACGAGCTTTCGTCATACTCCCAGCAGAATACGCAGAAAAAGTGCTTAAGGAACCGAGAATTAAAATCGGATGGACCCGATGCCGAGTAAAGCGCTGTGAAGACACTAAACGCTGCTTCAGATACTTCGTTAACATTCACGTCCAGAGTAGCTGCACGGGGCCGGATCGAAGAAACCTATGCATTACATGTGGAGAAGCCGGACATAAAATGAAAGAATGCACAAAGCCCCCAAGGTGCTGTGTATGTGCATACGAAAATCAAAAAGAGCTCAGTCACTTCCTGGGCGCGCATAACTGCATAGCCAGTACCAGGAAAGCCAAAGTATGAAGATCATTCAAGCTAATCTACACAGAAGTCGAACAGCAGACTCTCTCCTGTCACAAATAGTTCGAGAACATCAAACTGACATGGTAATAATAAGCGAACAATATAAGAACAGGCAAAATGGTATCTGGATTGACGATCTCACTAAAACAGCCGCTATATGGATTCCAAAAAGAAGCAGAATACGGCATAAGGAGGCAAGACAAGGCAATGGGTACGTCAGCATTCGAGTAGGCGACTATAACATACCAATTGGATGGGATAGAAGACATAGTTGTGCAGCTACAAGGCAAAAGCATCGTAGCCGGCGACTTTAACTCAAGAGCGGAACAATGGGGCATGCCATCAACTGATAACAGGGGTCGAAGAGTGGTAGAAATGGCAGCTAGAACTGGCCTTATAGTAGCTAACATAGGAACAACCCCAACCTTTTGTAGAGACGGATGTGAAGGTACAATTCCTGATATCACTCTATTTTCTGAAAGACAGTCTGAAGAGATACAGAACTGGAAAGTCCTAGATATTTACACCGCTAGCGATCATCAGTACATCTCGTTTGAATCGGGATCCAGCTCCATAATAAAGAGACCACCAACTTCTATTAGGCAGCAAAAATGGAACGTCTGACGCCTAAACATAGACGCCCTCATTAACGAATTTGACAGATGGATCGCTCCAAGCTCAAGTCCTGAGACCACAAAGAACATAGTTGACCACACTATGAACGCTACCAAAAGAGCCTGTGAAGCATCATTGCCAAAATCGGGAAATAGGCACAGAGCTGGACAGGTAGTTTACTGGTGGACGCAAGAAATTGACGCCCTAAGGCCTCGGCCACGCAGTAAGCGGCTGAGCGTCTGAGCGGCTAAGCGATGAGCAGCTGAGCGGCAACTCTAAGCGGCGTGTGGCCAAGCACAGAGCGGCTACTCTTGAGCGATTAGTCGTTAAAATGCCGTTGTCAAGAGCAGTTCGCCGTATGTTATTGTCGGAAAATCGTTTTCATGTTTATAGATTACTCAAACTGGGAAAAAAAAGAAGATATGGTGTTCATCCTATTAATCAATTAAGATCAAAATTCGGTGAATTCAATCATTTATTTCAGAATCTTCGAAAATTTCCAGATAGATTCTGGCAATACCTACGCATGTCTGTAGAAACTTATGACATGCTGCTTGAAAAAGTGCAACCGAGATTAATAAAACAAAGAATTGCTATTTCTCCAGAGCAGAGACTGGTTTTAACTTTAAGGTATGTATTTTTATTATTGTCTTTTTTAAGATTTCTTTTTGTTTTTTAAATTTGTTCATTAACCTTAAGTTTCTCAATAATAATCTTTTGGATGTCTCCTCTTACTTCCAGTTTGTCCAATAGTGTCATTTTTTTCATGAATGGCAATAAGCAGTCTTCTTCCTTCTCCATATCCAATTTTAAAATTTTTAACCGTTCCTTTTCCAATTTTATAAATTCTGCATCCACATCCATGGCTGAGCTCTTCCTCTTTTGTTTTTTTAATGTGGCAGATGTGCAAGGGGTGTCATTTAAGTTTGTTAATATGTCCTCTTCGTTACCTAGTAAATCATCCAACAAATTTGTTAAATTTAACCCAGCACAAGTATCCACATGATCCGACAAATTTCCCTCAGTTGGATCCGGCACAATAGTGTCTTTAGTAAATGTCATAGATTCAAAGTGTGGCCATTTTATTTTAGTGGAGGTGGCTTCAGATCCAGACAATGGTCGTGGTATTTTTTGGAGGTTTTAACGATATGTGTCCTTTGTGTTCTTCCACTTGTTTTTTGCTTCCAAGCCTAAACAAACATTGTTATTAAATGATATTAAAAAATATATATATTTTTAGGTTTCTTGCTACTGGCCATTCTTTTCGGGATCTGGCATTTGCTTTTCGTATGGGCAGAAGCACAGTCAGTACAATAGTTTCGGAGACTTGTGTCATTATATGGAAAGAACTTGTGTATGAATATATGCCTGTTCCAACAACAGACCATCTTAAAAAAGTGATCAGCGAATACTATAGGCGTTGGAAGATTCCTAACTGCTTTGGCAGTATTGACGGCAAACATTGCCAAATTAAATGTTCGGCAAGCTCTGGAGCACATTATTTCAACTATTTGCATTATTTCTCATTTGTACTGCAAGCTGTAGCTGATGCTGATAAAAAGTTTATTACAATAGAGGTTGGAGGGAGAGGAAAACAAAGTGATGGTGGAACTTTTGCGGGATCTAAATTATTTACATTACTTGAAACTGAATAATTTAATGTACCTCCTCCACAAGCACTGCCAGCATCAAATATTGTGCTTTATATGTGATGAAGGTGATGAAGGTGATGAAGGTGATGAAGCTTATCCTTTAAAGCCCTATTTGTTAAGACCGTACCCACGGAGGGATTTAAATGCACGAAGTGAACTTTTTAACGACCGGCTTTAAACGGCAAGAAAATGTATAGAATGCGCATTTGGAATCATGGCATCGAAATGGCGATTTTTACAAAAAAATATAGAAACGAAACCGAGAACGGCAATAGATTTAATAAAATGTGCTTGTATATTGCACAATTATGTTAGAGTGTGCGATGGAGATAGTGATTTGGACTATATACAAGTAATTTTTTTGATTTTTCACACTAAAATATGTATTTCATGATATTAAATAAAACTTACCTGTAATACCACAAATTTTACCAACTTCATTCCACAATTTATCCTTAATATTTTTATTTTTAAAATAAGGCAGTCTGTCTTGCCACAAATCTGGTGGCGATTGCACAGCCGAAATTAATATTTCTACATTTATTTTCGACATGTTGTCTGTTTGCCGCTCAGGAATAAAAGAAAAATTAAAACAAGTTTAGTTTCTGAGCGGCGTCGCTCAGACGCTCAGAAATTGATTGCACCGCTCGCTCACTGCGTGGCCACTTCCATGTAATTTCATATGTTTTAAGGCCTTTGCGACGATATTAACAACGACCCGTGGGGTCTTTTGTATAAAATTGTTATGAAAAAGCTTAGGACCAACAACACAACTCCCATCATGGAGGATGAAAAACTAGAGAATATTGTAAAAGCTTTGTTTCCGTCTCATCCGACTAGAACTAGTAATACAGAGCAAGGATATGATGACCTATTCGAGCTGTTTACCGAAAATGAGCTTACTACGGCGGCCAGAAGTTTAAGAAGCGGGAAAGCACCAGGCCCTGACAATGTCCCTACGGAAGTACTTAAGGCTCTTGTAGCAAATCGACCCCAGATGTTTTTAAATATGTTTAACAGCTGCATCCACTCGGGAATCTTCCCTAAGAGTTGGAAGATACAGCGTCTAGTTCTAATTGAAAAAGGCAAGGGTGATCCTGACTCACCATCGGCTTACAGACCACTATGCATGCTTAATACTGCAGGAAAGCTTCTGGAAAAACTTATTAAACCTAGACTGGCAGCAGCAATTGAAAATGCGGGCGGACTATCACTTAGGCAGTACGGCTTTAGACCAGGTAAGTCAACAACAGGAGCAATAAAAGAGGTTACGCAAGCAGCACTAGCAAGCCAGCAAGGGAGCCAACGCACAAGGCCAATCGTGGTGCTGGTCACACTAGACGTTGAGAACGCCTTCAACAGCGCCAAGTGGTCAATTATGATTGAGGCACTTAAAGCCCGATTTCGCATCCCAAGTTACCTGTTTCGGATAATAAGCAGCTACTTAGAGGACCGAAAGCTTGTCTACCAAACCATGACAGGCGAAAAGATTTTCCAGATAACTGCGGGGGCGGCGCAAGGATCCATACTAGGGCCTGATCTCTGGAATATCGCCTACGATGACATCCTTAGATTAGAGATGCCTGATGACACCTTTCTCGTCGGCTACGCAGACGATATAGTTGCAGTCATCAACGCGCGCAATCTAATATATGAGCAACGAAAGGTAACACAGATTATGACAAGAGTTAAGTGGTGGTTAGATGACCATGGGCTACAGCTAGCAGCAGAAAAAACAGAAATTTTATTGGTCACGAAAAAGCAGATTCCTATAGAGACAGAATTTACCCTCCTAGGGAATTCGATCTGGACACAAAAGTTCATTAAATATTAAGGAGTACGACTGGATTCAAAGCTTTCCTTCCAGGCACAGATAAAGCACGCAGTAACTAGGGCTGCTGCCGCCACACGCTCTCTCAGCAGACTCATGTCAAATGTTGGCGGCCCTTTACAATGCCGCAGAAAGCTCTTGATGGAAGCAACCAATAGCATCATGCTGTATGGCTGTGAGATATGGGCAAACACCCTGAATATAAAAACACGGGTAAATCAACTTGACGCTGTACAAAGAAAATCAGCGCTGAGAATAATAAGTGCTTATCGGACGGTCTCTGCAGCCGCTGCGCTGGTCTTTGCAGGCGCGACGCCCATTGATCTATTGGCAAGAGAACGAAAAAATATCTACGAGCTACGAGTATCTGGACCGGCGAACAGACAGACACTTATACAATAATATAAACAGCAGACAATCGACCTCTGACAAGAAAGATGGACAAACGAAAGCACCGAAAGATGGACGGCGAGACTATTACCCGACATTAAACAATGGATAGCAAGAAAGGGGGGAGATGTTGACTACTTTGTGACACAAATGCTCACTGGTCATGGATACTTTAACGCCTACCTTCACAGGATTGGAAAAAATACACAAGCTAGCTGTATTTATCATGACGCCGAAAGAGATGATGCAGAACACACTGTGTTCCACCGTGTACGTTTCGCAGAAAAGCGACTTCGGCTCTATGAACCAATCGGGAGCGTATGCCCGGAAAATATAGTTTGCAAAATGATTAGCGATGACGAAATATGGAAGCAAATAGCTGCTTACGTCGGAGACATCCTCCGGCTGAAAAAGAAGGATCTGGATGAGAGCAACGGGTAGTCTGGACGCAGGCCAAAAAGAGAGCGCTCTGGCGCGAAGGGGCCCCACTTCGAAGTTATGCGAGAGTTTTTCTAGCAATAAAGGCAGCAACTGAATCACAAGTAGTTTCAGCGGAGAATCGCGAAACAAAAACTTGCTTTGGAGGAGCCACTACTGTTAAAATAGGAGGTAGCTGGGGTACAGGGACAGATAGATCACTATTTTTTACGGTAACCTCTGCCGACTCCAAGACAGGAACAATAGTGATAAGACAATTAATAGATATAAGACAATTAATAGTTATAAGAAGAAATACACATACATATAAGAAGAGATTAAACGAAATGAATATAGCTATTTGCAAAATATGTACAATTTATTAACATAAGACAAACGCGAGTGAAAGGATAAGAACAAGGTCTAGCAATGAATCACAGCACAGCGCAACAAGAAAGCCGGGCGACGATCAGGCACACGCCATCCAAATGTCGCGAGCAGAAGAAGAAGTGCGCTGACTTCAAGCGCGAGAACGGCAATTAGTCGGTACGGGAGAGCGAAACTTGGCAACGGCGAAAGATCATAGCGAAAACTTGAGGAAATACACAGTACATAGGCGAACTTATATATAAGAGTATAAAAAGAGGAATGTAAGTATTGGAAATTAAAGAAAAGTGAGCTAACCTTGAATCGTATGTGTTTCGCTGGGATTATTAGTATGAAGCGAAGTTAGTCATTAATTTAACAGATAAATTGGTAGCCGCCTCTCCACAACCGAAAGCGCAGTCCACTCGGCTAGAGATATCGGTACAAAGGTTAATCTTGTACGCCCCCTAGGCGCTGAGTCGTCAACATCCACGCTTTTCCCCAAATGTCACGTGGCTTTCGCGCAACTTACATCCATATCGCAAGGCTTCGCTGATTCTAAATAAATAACTTGTGACGTGGGCCGTTGACAGACTGAGATCTGTACCCCGGCAAATTAACTACTTTACAGTAATCAGTTGAACATCAGGACTGAGCGCCTGGTTCTGAGCGTTCAGGATTGAACTTTGGCAACACGACAGCAGTTGTTGCAGCCAACGTCTCTATTCTCTAAAAACATTGCAAAAACAATTATCTGATCTTCTTCCGTGTTATACCTGGAAAGGTTGACTGAAACAGTAAATTAGACGCGCTTCCTTCCCTTTGATCGTTCGTTGTTAACCGCTGGTGCGCCCTCTCTCTCTGATCATAGAAGTGCAGACGCAAAAGCACACATGCATACATGTGAGCTCAAACTGACTGCATGCTCGGTCAATTAAGAACCGAGGCGAGCCTCCCACACATATGAATTACTTATTAAATTGTTACTCACTATGAATATTTCTTACTATGATTTATGCCTAATTATGAACATTACCTATTATGAATATTACTTATCACGAATTGTTTCATATTATGAATATTACCTATCACGAATTGTTTTTTATTATGAATATTACTGATTACGAATTGTTTTTTATTATGAATTATTAAGTTTGTCGAATTATCACTTATTATGAACAATTAATAGATATAAGATAATTAATAGATGTAAGACAATTAATAGATATAGAACATGATTTACAGACATAGGAAGACATCTAAATGAAACGAATAGAATTATTTCAAATAACGTACAATTAATAAACAAGAGACAAACACCAGCGAAAGAAAAAAGAACAAACAAAGTTTAACAATGCACCACAACGCAGCGCAGCAAGAGCAGCGGGCAGCGAAGCCGGTGACAAAAGAGCGAGGGCACGCTCGCGACACGCGACCCAATTGTCGCGAGCAATGGCAGAAAGAAGCGCACTGACCTCAAGTGCGAGACCGGCAAGGCAGTTGGTACGAGAGCACGCAGCTGAGTGGACGCGATCGCGGAAAAGTAAAGAAGCGGCGCGGGAAGATGATTAGAAATAAGAACAGGGAAAGAATAGAAGTATAAGCATTGCGGTAGGGTTAGAAAAATAAAAGAAAGTGAAATAACCCCAAACCCGGATGCGTTTTGTTTAAGTTTATCAGAAATAAGAACGGCGTGAACTATAAGTATGTCAAATGAAAACGGCTGGCCGCGCCTTTAGCAAACGAAAGCGCCGCTGTGCGATCAGAAAGTTTAGTCGACCTCGTATCCCCCCTAGCCATCAAACGTCGCGACATTTACCTCCATTTCATGAGCGTCCCTGATATTAAATACAAATGTCTTGTGACGTGAGCCGTGGACAGACTGAGATATGCACCCCGACTAAATAACTACTTTACAAGTGGCGCCCGAGCAGGGAGCTAACGTGAAAGAGGTGTAGTACAAACGTGCTACTAAAAGTGAATCGTGACAGTTGGGCATACCCGGTCATACCCCGCGGATCGCGCGCGCGTTAGAAAAAAAAACTGAAAGTAACGGCGAGGTCAATAAAAGGGCAATAAAAGGTGCCAGATGGTCATTTGGCGCTGACAAAAATTGCCCAAACGTACAGTTGTCGCGAAAAATAATTTTTTTTTGTAAGTGTTAAACGACGAATCGGTTTACGCTTAGAGTGCACGTGCAGCGAAGTTGACGGTGAAAGAAGACGCACCAACTACACGAACGGGAATAGCGAAACGATAGGCGTGAACGTTCAGCGGTAAAAAGGCTTAACCGCGGGGAACAGAGTCAGTGGTGGAAAAGTGATCACAGAGGAGCAGCGCGAGCGCTGACTGTGAAAGCGCAGCACACGCCAACACCCGAAGATTGGAATTGGTTTTTGCGTGGCAGCTGATTGCGATACAGTGGGACGAGAACAAAAACAAAATAAAATTTAATTATATTAAATAAAACTTAAATAAAATTTAAATAAACAAAATTTAAATTAAATCAAATAAAATTTAAATAAATTAAATAAAATTTAAATAAATCAAACAAAATTTTAATAAATTAAATAAAATTGTATAAATTAAATAAAATGAAAAAAAGTTTAATTTAACTAAATTAAAAAAAAAATGTAAATAATTTAATTAAATACAATTAAAATAAAAACGTACGAATCGACAGAAAAAAAATCACGTGCAGCGACCATGCAGCACAACAAGAGTTAAGAAGAAAAATAATGCGACAATCCGGGCGTGGGTCTAGGATGGGTGTACTTCTGCCGGAAGGAGGATCTGGAACGAATCACTCAGGAGCTCAGCATAGAAAACCGGCAAGGTAGAAGAGTTGCGATAACGGGTATGTGATACAATAAAATTGGGGGGCCATAGCCCGTCAAGCTGGATCCAGTTGGACGAATGGGAGCGGAGGTTCGCCAAGAGTCGAGGGTCACCCGTCCCGCCCACTGTCATCGGTGAGGGGATGCGCCCGAATCCGATTTGTTGGCGCTATCAGGGTAACTTGGTGAATTGCCACGAGCGGTTCGCACCGGCCGTTGGCGGATTAATAGCTGGATTGACCCCGAACTTACATGTAGTGCCGCCTGTAGGATCGCCCGTGACTAGTACCCAGGAGAGCCAGGCGGAGAACAGGCAAATGTACGAGCTCGCTAACAGTCACCGGCATTACATGGTCGTCCCTGATCAGGTTAGGAAATGGGGTGTTAAGTTTGATGGTTATTCCGACCCGCTCGCGTTTATAGAGACATTGGAGGAACGAGCCCAAACCTACGATATAGATCTGAACCGCATACCGAGAGCGATGAGCGAGGCTTTGACAGGCATGGCAGGTAGTTGGTTCTCAACGAGCGGATTAAGGGACGTAACTTGGGGAACGTTCAAAAGGGAATTTTTAGGATTCTTTCTGCCTCCCCAATACTTCGACAGGTTAGAGGACGAAATCAGGGCCCGCCGACAACGTGTAGGGGAAGGGTATAAAGAATATTTAGTCAACCTGAAGAGATTAATGCGGCACGCCAGTTATACCCCTGAGCAGGAGCTGAAAAGAGTATATGAGAATCTTTCTCGGGAGTACCACCTATATATTCGTCGGAGTGATTTTACAGGCTTGTCTCAGATAACACAGATAGCCTCGGAGTTTGAAAACATCCCGGGTCAGGTCCAAGGGGAGACGGGGTACAACCAGGCCAGGGGTCTTGGATATCAGGGTAGGTCCGGTGGTACGGACACACCCGCCAAGCATACCAATCCATTTTGGAACCCGCCAGCACAGGTACCGTTTGCGCGCAATGAGACTGGTAGTCATCCCGTCACCAGGCGCGATGAAATTTCAAACAACATGATGGGCTAGGTCAGATGGGCGCCGGCGCGAGTCAGTCCCGGAATTAGAATGTCCTCTCAGAGTCGAGAATAGTCGCATAGTCGCCATGGTGAAGGTCGGGGACCGAATGGCGAAGGCGATGGTCGATACCGGGGCATCACGAAGCTTCGTGAGCCAAAGTTTTTTTGAGGAGATAAAGGCAAAGGGACGGAACGAAGGTGGCAATTAGTAAGTTGTTAAGAATCAAGGTCAAGCTGATTAGCAAAGAGGTGACAATGGACATGCTGGTAATGCCATCCATGTTAGACAGTCTTATCCTGGGAATGGATTTTCTATGCAAGATGGGGACGACTATGCAGTGCAGTGAGGCGATGCTTATTCTGAAGTGCGCCCATGCGCCAGCCGAGGCGATCGATAGAGCGGAGTCTGGGCAAGAGGGGGAGAAGGAGTAAGAAAGACGCGGCACCGGAGGCAAGAAGCGAGAGACTGTCCTGGGACGCATCGCAGCAAGGATACCACGCTAGCCAAGCAAGGGGCCGGCCAAGACGCAGTTACAGTCGTCAAGGAGTCATCACTAGGCCAAGTGGAAAGTGCAGGAGCCGAGGCGCCGCAAGGAGGAGACCCCAAGGCAGGATCATCATTGGCAGAAGACGCCGCGCAGGAATCGGTATGGCCAGCGGACTTGGAACCAGCCACGCAGGAGTTTTAAAGGACAGAGTTGCAACTCTTCGAGGGATTGAAGGGCGTCTCCTACGTAGCCGATCAAGCAGAGGTACTACCCCAAAAATCCGGCGATGCAACGTGTGATCGACCAACAGGTGAACAAACTGATAGAGGCGAGGGCAATCGAGCCTTCACGCAGCCCACACAGCGCGCCCATAGTGCTCGTCCGCAAGAAGACGAACGAGTGGAGGATGTGCGTGGACTATAGACAGCTCAACGCGCACTTTATACCCGATGCATTCACAGTGCCAGGTCGAGGACTGTTTCAGTGGCGAGTCATGCCATTCGGTTTGCATTCGGCCGGTGCGACTTTTCAGAGAGCATTAGACACGGTGATAGGCCCAGAGATGGAGCCGCATGAGTTCGCCTACTTAGAAGGTATAATAGTGATCAGCGCAACAAAAGAGCAACAAATAGCAGACCTGAGAGAAGGTCAGCCGACGGTTGAGAGAGGCCAATCTCAAACTCGATCAAAAAAAATGTTTGTTTTTCAAAAAAAAGTTGATATACCGAGGGCATCTGGTGAGCGAAAAAGGAATCCAGATGGACCCCTCAAAGGTGGAAGCCATGAAAAATCTTAAGGCACCCACAAACCTGAAAGAGCTTAGACGATGCCTAGGGAAGGCGTCGTGGTACCACCGATTCATGCCCAATTTCACAATAGTGGTACAACCGATGACAGAGCTGTTGAAGAAATCCCGGAAGTGGTCGTGAAAGGAGGAGCAACAAGCCGCATTAGACAGTCTCAAGATGTGTCTAACGTCCGCTCCTGTCCTAGCATGTCCGGAGTTCGGAGAAAAGTTCACGTTGCAGACGGACGCGAGCAACTACGGCCTCGAAGTGTTCCTCAAGTAAACCATTGATCAGCAGGAGCAGGTCATAGCGTACGCCAGCCGGAAACTGTCAAAGGCCGAGTCGAACTATTCGGCCACAGAAAAGGAGTGCTTGGCGATCGTGTGGGCGATCAGAAAACTCAAATTCTACCTGGAAGGATACCGATTTGAGGTGATCACAGACCACGTGGCGTTAAAATGGTGGATTCAATTGAGAGCCCCACAGGAAGGATAGCGCGCTGGGCTTTAGAGCTACAGCAAAACCAGTTCGACGTCAAATACAGGAAAGGCAAGCTCAACGTGGTGGCAGACGCTTTGCCGCGAGACCCGTTGGAGCAGCTCCAGCAAGCCGTTGTTCAGCAGTCCCCCGGAGGGTGGATCCCAAAGATGCTGGAAAAGATAGCCAAGGAACCATCGAAGTATACAGACTACGTGGAAGAAAACGGACAGCTATACCGACAGCTGGGTCACCGCGCGGATGACGAAGACTACATCCCGTGGAAGCTCTGTGTAAGCGATGAACAAAGGAAGAGAGTACTACTGGAATGCCACGAAGCTCCGACGGCCGGGCATCAAGGAGTTCGCAAGACGATCATGAGGCTGTCCCAACGTTACTTCTGGCCTGGGATGTTCAGAGATGCAGCCAGGTATGTCAAATGTTGCGAAAAATGCCAATTGTTCAAGACCGAACAAAAGAAGCCAGCCGGACACATGCTAACCCGCCAGGTGGCGGAGTCAATCGCAATGGAACACACTGCCCCATACTGCCCTCAGGAGAACCCGACCGAGAGAACAACAGGACAGTAAAGACGATGATCGCGCAGTATATTTCCGGAAATCAAAGTTCGAGCATCGCAGATTCAACAGGATTTTCGCCAGCATTCTTGATGCAGGGAAGGGAACCTCGTTTGCCAGCAACGTTATACTAGGAGAAAACGCCAGGTACAGGAAGCACACCGCAAACGCCAGAACAAAAGGCAAACAGGCTTAAGGAGGTTTTCGACATAGCGCGAAGCAACCAGCAGCGTGCCTCAAAGGAGAAGGGAGAAATTACAACCTGAGACGAAGGGAATGGAGACCGACGATCAACGAACTGGTCTTGTTAAGGACGCACCAACTTTCGAAAGCCAGCAACGGATTCGCAGCTAAGTAAGCACCGAATTACGAGGGACCATATCGGGTGAAGAAGTTCGTCTCACCAAACGTAGTGCGCTTGGCAAGAGACGGGGAACGGAAAAGCCGAGTCGCAAGCGTAGCACAGCTAAAATCTTTCCAGCGAGAGAGAGAAGAGACCGAGCGAGTCATGAAGAAGCGTAACCCGAGAAAACCTCCGAAAAGCACATATCGCCGAGTGAAAATGTAGAGGCGGTGGATTTCGTTCTAAGTAATTCACACACGGCGAGAATTTGGTATTATTCCAATAGAAATAAAAGTTGCGGGTTTTTGGTAGAGACAGAATAGATCTTCTTTTATTCCTTTTAATTTCTAAACTAAAACGCAGTTGATAACATTTATGTTTATGTTAATGTTATGAAGGGAGTGCGAGCTTTTACACTCTGTTTGGATGGGGAGCTGCAGATGCCGCTGCCTACTTTCCGGCTTAAACATTCCGCCCCCCTTGAAATATAGTTTCAAACAAATAGGGAAGTACTTGGGGAGCGGACCTTATTGGCTGCAAACTCCAGACAGGATCCACCCAAACGTTGTGTTTTGAGCTACTAGCCCATGTTCGCTCGGAAGCACTCCTGGCTGAATTATGTAGCCGTAGACATCGGCGCCCAACACCAAGCTGACTGTAGATGGCTTGAACCATCCTGCATCCGCCAACGCTATGTTGGGAATGCTCTGCCTTGAGCGTTCCTCGACCGGGGCCTTGGGAGACCTGAAGTTGAGGTCGGGAATGACCTCTAAGTGGAAGTCCTTGTCGAACGTTCCATACTTCGATTTGACGCGAGCACTGACCTGTTCATCGAGCCTGGTGGCGGAGAGGTCCAGGGCCTTTGCAAAGGAGGCATCGATGCGCCTGTGCGGACTGCACGGGTCGACCAGTGCTAGTGTCCTAAAGGATTGCGCTCCGACAATGACAAGGACTGTCACCGTCGGCAGGATGGCAAGCTGGCTGGTGGATGGAGGTGTTGGGGCGCCTTGCCGAATTGGAGAGTGTCTCCTCGCGTGCCGCAGCGAAGCTGGAGATGGGCTCCTAGGTCGATCACCTCGTGGGGAGCCTGGAGTGTGGACCTCATCGAGGTGGAGCAGGGTGTGGTGTTCACCACCGCAGATGTGGCATTTTGCTCCACTGCGACACGATCGCCCAGAATGCTGATGGGCCAGGCAGTTGGGGCAGTACTTATTGATAAGTACTGCCCGGAGACGTTTTTCAACGTCGAGGTGCCTGAAGCGCTGGCACTTCTTCTGGGTATGGACACCCCGGCAGACCCTGCAGTGGAAAGAGGCGACATTGCGTGGGCGCCCAGTCTGCTTCGTTTTCTTGGAGGTGGGTGCCATTGCTCTTCGAGTGTTGTCTGGGGAAATATGAACAAAACAGAAATTAGACAACATACTCTTAACGAACAGAATGGTTAGTCACGACTTTGGTATAGAGCTTGGAATTGGATTGTACTGAATTGGAAGGAGGATGAGTTTGGCCAGTGGCCTTTTGATGATCCCGCGGGTCGTAAGAACATCGACCACACGCACCTGGGCATCCTGCCCCGGGTAGGATTCCTTGACGCGTCCCAAACGCCATTCGTTGGATGGATGGTTGTCCTCCTTGACAACTACCATGTCGCCCTGTGTCAGGTTCCTCTCCGGTAATTGCCACTTAGTCCTTTTGTGGAGCTCCTTCAAGTACTCTTCTTTCCAACGGAAACAGAAGTGTTGGTTGAGTGCCTTGAGGCGTTGCCATCTATTTAAAATTAACGCTGCATTTCCCTCGATTTCTGGCTCATTAACGTCGAGTAGTGCGCATCCTACCAGGAAGTGCCCTGGTGTTAGGGCCAGCAAATCTGTCACATCCTCGGAAAACAGGGAAATTGGTCTGGAATTTAGACAGGCTTCAATCTTCGCGAGGAGGGTGGAGAGCTCTTCAAAGGTATATTAGAAGGTTAAGGTCGACTTATAAAAAAGCGCCTTGACGCTTTTGACACCCGCTTCCCACAAGCCGCCCATGTGTGGCGCACTTGGTGGATTAAAGTGCCACGATAGACAGTGGTGACTGTACGTCGTCGCGATGCGTGATTTTGTAGCCTCTAAGAAGTCCCGAGTGATGACTCTTGAGGCTCCAACAAACGTCTTTCCATTGTCGAAGTAGACTTTGGACGGGCCACCGCGTCTTGATACGAAGCGAGAAAACGCTGCTAGGAAATTGTCCGTAGTCAAGTCGGAGGTGGCTTCAAGATAAGTTGCCTTTGTACTTGTGAAAGGACGTGAAAAAGTCGATCTTTCTTCTGGTAGGCTACCCTTAAGCTGAGTCTGAAGTCTTTTCTTGAACACTACTCAGGCTCGACAGGAGTTGGTCACGGATGTGATCAAAGTCTTTAGCTTAGGGATCCAGAGCCTGGAACGAATGAGGCGCATCATTAATTGATTCCCGCCGTGCAGCGAGATTTGATGCGTGAACCCTACAAGAAGACGGCTAAATGAGCACGAGTACGGAAGCATTATAGGGTGCCGTATTTAAGCTTGCTGGATTTGCTTTAAGCTTGCTGGATTTGCAGATGCGACCGGAAGCTCGCATAATCCCTTTTGGATCAAGAAACGGATTTAAGTTTACAATGTGGCTGGATGCTGGCAAGCTGCGCTTGTCTCGGAGGCACTTGTATTCTTTTGGATAGGAATCCCGTTGAGTAAGGATTACGAGTCACTCTTGAGCTTCTATAAGCTCACTTTTTTGGAGTTGCTGTGTCGGAAATTACAGCGAGGATTGGCGACATCGCTTAGTGAATTTGAACATATAAACGATTACGCGCAAAGCCCGACCAAAATTGGAGAAACGTTCTAAAGGATCCCACGATGGTGCTAATTCCAAAATGTGGACCTTAACTGGAAATAATTCAGCCAGAAGAACAGCCCCACAAAGCTCGAGTCTTGGAAGCGAAACTGTCTTGACCGGAGTTACTCTTGTCTTGGACGTGAGTAGGTGGACTGAAACCTGGTTGCCTATTTCCACGCGAACGTACAATGCTGCCCCGTACGCCTTTTGGGAGGCGTCACAGAAACCATGGATCTGGATGGTAGCTTTCGGCTGAAAGGAGACCCACCTAGGGACTCGAATGTCTCCCAGATGGGGATGATTGGCGGTAAAATCCTCTTAACGCTTCACGAGTTGGGAAGGCATTGGATCGTCCCAGCCAAGCTCGTGGATCCAGATTTCCTGCATGAAAATCTTTGCGCTTACGATGACGGGTGCCAGCCATCCTGCTGGATCGAAAAGCTTAGCTATCTCGGACAGGACTTCACGTTTGGTGGTCGTTTCCTTTTTAGGAATCTTGGAGGGCGCGAAGAAAAACTCATCCGTATCGGCTTGCCATCGGATCCCCAACGTTTTAGCAACGCTGGCTTCTTCGAAGTCGAGGAAATCCTCACGTAAAAGGTGGTCCTTAGGAATACCGCGGAGGACTTCCTTCTCATATGAGGTCCACTTACGCAATGGAAAGCCTGCTGATTCCATAGCTCCTTGAAGCTCCTTGATGTTGGCAATTGCGCACTGCCTGATATGAGCTCCTGCTAGTTCATCGTCGACATACATATAATTGGAAATGATGTCACTAGCCCGCGGAAACTGAGCTAGCACATCTTTAGCGAGCTGCTGTAAGACGCGAATTGCCAGGAACGGCGCGCAATTTACCCCAAACGTGACAGTGTTGAGCTCATAGTCACAGAATTCTTGATCCTTGTTTCGATAGAGGATCCTTTGGAAAGGCGTGTGAATTGGTTTCACTAAGATTTGCCGATACATTTTGGTGATATCGGCGTTGAAACCATAACGGAAGAAACGCCATTTCAAAATCTGAATAGTTAGATCAGATTGGAGAACTGGGCCTGTATGAAGGACATCATTCAGGCTCTTGCCGTTAGTGGACTGACTGGAAGCGTTAAATACTACGTGAACTTTTGTAGTAGTGCTGTCAGGCTTAAAAACAGCATGATGAGGAAGATAAAAGTTCCCAGTATCAGAAGGAGGGGGGACTTGTCTCATATGACCTAAGTCCAAATATTCCTGGATCACGGAGTCGAACTGCTCTTTTATGTTCAACCGAATCTCGTTTTTTAGAAACTGAGCCAGTGCGATTGACCTTGAATGTCCTAAGTTGATGTGATCAGGATTTTTGAATGGGAGAGTAACAATATATTTGCCACTTTCATCCCTTGTTGTGGTGCCGATAAAGTTATCCTCGCATATAGCATCAGACTCTTTTACCGGCTTCACCGGAAGATCCTCCACCTCCCAAAAGTTTGTGAGGAGGTTTTCAAGCCGTTGGTCAGTCTTTAGGGTGACGCGTGTGGAAAATGCAGAGATGGAGGATGTAGCGCAAGTAGTTATTGGGCCGATAAGGATCCAAACGAAAATGGTTTCTTGACCCAATAACGCGCCACAAACTTTTGGAATGGAGCCGCCAAGTAGAATGGATGGAAGGATAACTGCGCCTAATAGCAAATCTATCTGCGAACTCCTGAAGAAGGAAGGGTCAGCCAGTGGGATATTAGGCAGGTCTCTCAAAAAACTTTCGGGGATCGGATGCGATGGTAGAGTCCCTGCCACACTTGGAAGTACAAATCCGACGTTTCAAGGCGAACTCGCGGCCTTGTCGGGGATCCTATGTTGAAGTGACATAACTTCTCAGGATTGGCTGATACGGCTTGATTTAGTCCGGCAACTTGTGCTGTCACACGTTTAAATGGAAGTTTGATGATTCTATACATTCGTTCTGAAATGAATGTTGCTTCGGAGCCAGAATCAATCACGCCTTGCGTGTTGGACGTGAAATAGTTGTGGATATTTGCCGGACTTTAATTTGAAGTGGACTGTAAATTTTGATTTGGTATATATGGAGTGGCACCAGAGCTTAAGGGTGATTTAGGAACCACTTGGGTAGGAGGGTCGCCACGATGCAACAGAGTATTGTGGCGACCTTTGCACGTGTAAAAGTTAAAGCTACTTGTGCAGTCTTTAAGCTGGTGCCCTCTGGCGAAACAATTCAAACAGACTTGGAGCTGTTTGATGTAGGTGGCTCTATCGGTGACCGCCATTTGGAGAAATTTTGGACAGGACCGGATGGGGTGGTTCTCTTTTGAACACAGCTTGCAGGTCAAAGTTTGCTTGGAAGGTCGTGCATTTACCTCAACCTTCGCTTCGAAGGAATTGATCCTTTTTTGGGCTGGATCCTTGCGATTGGATTGACCTTGGCCTGACCTTAGCCAACTTGAAAGCTGTCAAACACCCCTGGATTGTACTCTGGAGCTTTTTTAACGCATTCCCAGACTCTTGGGAAACTGACGGTAAATTAAACAGGACTTTAAGCTGGCTGTTAACCAACAGGCGCTTATTTTCAAATCTTTCCGAAAGATTCTGCCACGCGGATTGAAAACCGTCATTTGTTAATGGAGATTTTGAAACTATACCTTTAGCCTCGCCACTAGTTTTAGTGTTGAGGTGAAACAGTTTCTCGACTTGGGACCCCTGTTCGAAAGCTAACTCTACTTTCTCCCATATGGATCGGATCTGGTCCCGACGCACTTGAAGTGTAAACAGGGATGCGCCTGCCGAGCCTGCAAATCTAGCCTCAAATTGGCTGAGCCTGTCCGACACAGCAATGAAATCGTTTAATGCCAACTTGGAATTATCTAGTGTTTTTTAATTAACTCGTCTGGCTAGACGTGCGCTGTCCTGCGGAATAGCTAAATATTCTTGTTTGGATGGAGGCGCGAATGGTTTCTGTCTGAACACAGATGAAGCGGACAAGCTACGAACAGTTGATAAGGATGAACGACGAATGGTTTCGCTTGTTTCTTCTGGTCCTCTGACATAATAGACTCACTATGGAGCCAAAAACTTTTGTAGCGTGAAACAACAGGAATAGTACAACAGGAAAAGTACTAAAAAAAAACAATGTATATTTTATATAAATATATATGAAAATAACAAAAAACTAATTAAAGAGGGAGGGCACGCTCGCGAAACGCAACCCAATTGTTGCAAGCACGGGCAGAAAGAAGCGCAGTAAGTAAAGAAGCGGCGCGGGAAGATGATTAGAAATAATAACAGGGAAAGAATAGAAGTATAAGCATTGCGGAAGGGTTAGAAAAATAAAAGAAAGTGAAATAACCCCAAACCCGCATGCATTTTGTTTGAGGTTATCAGAAATAAGAACGGCGTGAACTATAAGTATGTCAAATGAAAACGGCTGGCCGCGCCATTAGCAAACGAAAGCGCCGCTGCGCGATTAGAAAGTTTAGTCGACCTCGTATCCCCCCTAGCCATCAAGGTGATTGCTTTTTACGCTGTCCCACAAACGTCGCGACATTTACCTCCATTTTATGAGCGTCCCTGATATTAAATACAAATGTCTTGTGACGTGAGCCGTGGACAGACTGAGATATGTACCCCGGCTAAATAACTACTTTACAGACTTACAGTTTATGCGGGGCATACTTATGTACAACATTTTGCGGCGAAAGAGTTCTGCAAACAGCTGAGCGCTAAGCAATTGTCAATTTAAATTAAGCATTTAATTGCATTTTATTGAATTAAAAATATCAAGCTATCAATACAAAATCGTGCGGTGTCTGTATAGTATTTTCTTGTTTTGGTGTTTGTGGGCACACAAATATGCATTCATAGATTTCTCACCAACACTAAACACACCGATACCAACATATAGTGCGCATTCCTTAAGGCCAATTTACCCGAACTTGAATTTAAATTGAACTTGAACGTGAATTGGCACTTGAAAGCCAAGCGATTACCCAAACGTGAACTTAGCTTGAACCTAATTGAATTAAAAATTCTGTTTTCTTAATGTTGTTAATTCAGTTTAATTCAGTTCGAGTTTTGGGTAACCAGCAAGCAGTGTTTTTAATGTAGTTGAACAGATCAGCTGCTTTCTAAGTTCAAGTTCAATTTAGTTCACGTTCGGGTAACTGGGCCTGTAGTGAGCCTTTTCATACAGACAGACAGCTCCGTCTCGCTCACACCAGCGAATGAACTGAGATGGCACCAGCAGAAAATATGCAAACAAATATAAATGTTGTAACGAACCTAAGGATGTCACGGGTATTTAGCTGAGCTAACTCTCGCTGTGCTATGGGAACGTGCAAAAAATTTATGTTGTGGCGACTCCGACAATTAAAAAGACAGTTTGGTTTATTTTGATACATATATTTTGGGCTTTAAACTGCCGTTTTGGTCATTTGAATACAATTTCTTTATGCACTTAACTAGATATTATTATTGAATGTATAATCGTACGAAACTTAACAAGGCTCTTGCTAAGTGTTTTTATTTTGTAATGCTGGCGCCATTACCTCAGACGAGGTTTGAGATAGCAACACCTGATGTTTGCCAGGCTCTACTATGGCTTCCTTGACACCGCAAGGATTCCGAGAGAGGTTGCTTTACAGATTCAACACACTACAAGGCTTGTTGATTTGTACTCGTACTGATTAGTTTTTACTCGATTACAATAGTTTCTTTAAGGATAGTTTCGAAAAAGTGCTTATTTCTAAAAGTGTCCTTGCTTTAGTGGCCGATTCACAAATTCCGCTGTGACTTTGGTATTTTTCGTTATTCTTTATTGAAACTTTATTCACTTTCTCTTACTCACGACTCTTTTAATTCACGGCTGACCTTCGACTTCCTACTCGCTTTTTGACATCTCACTGACTTTTCGCGCTGTAGCAAGTCGCTCCTTTTATATGTTCTGCTGCCTCGCTGGATCGGGGCCTGTCACCGTTGTCAATACTGCGCCAAGGGCAAAAGCAATCGGTTCCTGATTGTTGCCGATCATGCCTGCCGTTGGTGTGTCGGTAATCACGAGATCCTCTAAGTGTACCGCCCGCACACCAACGACTCTCTACCGCCACATTAACGGTACTTGTTTTATGACTCCCGAAGTCAAACACGTACCTTAGCGCAATACAGCTCCGGTTGCGGATCAGTGTCAGCGCGTCATTTGTGAGGCGCTATATTCCAATATGACTCCTCACAATGTAAAGACACAAATACAACCAAACGTACATTATATTTGAATTTTAAAATTACTCTATGCTACGACCTTTCTGACCAATCACACGTCCCCGTATGCTTAAAACACATAATACATTACTTTTTCAATTCACTATGACAATCTCTTCATCAAGCTCATGGTTTTACTTTCCATTAAACCAGCCAAACAATGTTCTTCAGCTATCGCACAGTTTTACTCTCATTCAAATTGGCAAAGCTACTTGTACCACCGATCCTAAAGGAATAATCTTACTGCAACAAATGGCTTACCATATAAATTGGGCACCTATATTTTCAGTAAGTCCTGTCTTGCAATTTCTGGAGATTAACATGGCTCTAATCAATCTATAGATCGCGTCCATGGCGTCTTCCTCTGCGCCTTCAACATCAAACGATGTGGTAGTCCCCTTCTCAGGCATACGTGCAAGTACTTATAAGTTCTGTAATTTTTAAATGCCTTGAGTTTACATCGATCTTCGGCCACCAAAAATAAACCTTTAAACTTAAAACCTAATTTGGTCCGGTGATGCTCCTACTTTTTATTGTGCTAATTTCAGTCAATCTCTTGGGCGTTGTAATAAAAGCCAACTGAATTTCACATAAAGCATCCTGTCAAGATCCCTGGCCTATTTAAACCGCACTTAACTTGGATTTAAGAGAACCCATGATTCTTGACACTTGCCCATTAGAACGACTGGCACCAGTGGCGATTAAGTGTAAATCAATTTTTTTTGTGAGCAGAATCACGGATCGGTGATTGATCAGCGAAGAAAAATCGACGGTCTGTGCTTCCAGCTTGACCTACGGGCTGTGTCTTTAACACGGCCGCTAAGATTTTACGTAGAATACGTTCCATTTCAAATTTATCAAACAAAGTAGTGATGAAATTAAAATGAGTAAAATATATTTTTATATTTCTGCTGAAAACCATATCAATGCAGGTTGAAGATTGAATGTAGTTTCCATAAGTTCCAAGAAGGGTTTGTTTTCTCTCCTGATTAATTTCATACAAATATTAATAATATACACACTAGTTTCATTTTACTTTCAAAATATTTTGTTAAATTTAGGCGCTTTTCAAGAGGCATTTTATTATATTTTTATTCTATTTTGTATATTGGTAGCGACTGTTTTGCACTGGTTTTTTTTTTTTTTTGTGAATACACACACACTCGTTTTGGCTTCCGAATCACATAAATATATAAATAGTCAAATACAGTCATAAACCAACAACAACACGTGCTGGCTTGTCGTAGCTGAGACCCACAAAAGGCACAAACTAAAAATATTTAATAATAGTCAACAAAAATACTCAAATATATAATTTAATATATAGATAATATATTTTAATAACTTACAAAAAACGTCGATTTAAGTGCTAGTTTATTAAATTAAATACATGTTTTATTGATTATGAACGCCCTATCTTATTGCCAAAATATAAACAAACATATTACACAGACATTATATTGAGGTAATCACGTTTTGCTATTTAATTCCACAAAGTTCATATTGATTTTATATAACCCTTTTAAGTTGGGTTGCATTAATCAGTATAAGTCAAAAGTTGAGACGACATGAGAAATGAAGCACGGTTGCTTTACAATCTTTTCCGTTGTTGATTGCTGCTGCACTACGGGGCATTTTAACAAAAAAAAAACTGTCATTTATCCATTTTTTACTTGTCCTAAAATTAACTTCTTGTTAATACAAATCTCTTGTAAAAATTATATATTTGGCCGATCTAGATTATTTTTTAAAAAATTGTAGTATTATATAAACAAGCTTAACTCCCAGATTTGGGCCTGATATGTTCAAAACAAGGAGCGGTAACAAGCCAATTTTATTAAAAATGATTTTCCTTTGGTTCTTACAAATCTAACGCAAAAAACCAAATCAAAATATCTTCCGTGGCTTCTGAGCTATTAATTAATTCCAGTTTTTTTTTGGCAAAATGCCCATAGTGCATTGGCCCGCCACTTTCCTTGAAACACCACTTAGCGCAGGGGCAAAGCTAACAAATTAAATTAACTCCTATATAAATGAGAGTTCATTTGGGTATGTATAAAGTATAAAAAAATTAAAATGAACGCGGCGAAAATGTTTACATACTTCCAATTGCACTCCTAACCTGCCGAATAACGTAACGTTAAAAGTAATTTAATTCGGTAAATGCGGTATCACCACAACTATATACTCCTTCTGATAATTTTCACTCAAAAGCTTCCTTGTTAAATCAACAAAAACTGTATGTATGTTGAAGGTCAAAATTAGGAATGGGATGTAGCTCTTATTGTATTTTGCAGGTGATACAGTTGTCTACGAATATACAAACATACTTAGACATTTTATCAAATCATTAGAAACCGTACATTTTCTCAAGAGTTTTCTTCCACCCGATATGCATAATTGTTGACAGCAAACCACCTTAGCGTCTTTGAAATTATAGGCAAATAGCGTTTCTTTGGATTTTTCTATACAGTCTCTCAAAACATAGTTCGTATGTTTTGGCCAAATCCTCAATCAGTTCATCATTACGCAACATAGAAACAATGGAAAAAGTTTCTTCATCACTTTGCTCTTCAGCTAATAACCATTTGTTAGATGATTCAGTTTGCTTTATTTGCTTCTCGTCCACACATGACGAATTCTTATCGTACCAATGGTAGCTTGATTCTGCTGATGACGTCACCTTGCTGAAAAATTCGATAGCTCGAGGCTTCTTTTCAGTTCGGTGCAGAAAAATAGCAACATAGATGACAGCACTTGCATCTGTTTGTAGCTCTATAGAAAATTGTGGAACAGGTTCATTAGTTAAAATACAAATTACTGTTTGCCATATTTGCTCGAGTTTCAAATTCCATATGATTTGCTCTTAGACGTTAAGGAGTAAAGAGGTTCCAGCTAATGTAAAAACTAGGCTGCAAACTTACGGAAATGCGAGACTAGTCCGATGAATTGTCTCAATTGAGTGATGGACTGAGAAGGTGGCAAATCGATAAGGGCTCGTATCTATATCGGATTTTCTAAAACCCAAATATTAAACACACGATTAAAGAAAATAACATTTTGCAATATTAAAAAAAAACTAATGAGTGTTAGAACTCAACAACTTTTTAGCGTTCTTGCTGTCTGCTGATTCGCCGCCTCTCCTTTAATATAAACAATAAACAATGCTAGAATATAAACAAACCTGTAGAATTGAAATTATATTAAAGAATCTCAAGTTTTGCTATTCAATTGCACAAAGTTCATATTAAGTTTATACTACCCTTCCAACTTGGACACATCGTTAGCAAGACTTTGTATTTTACAGTTATTCTCTGCCGCTACACCAATACAATCATACTCAGATGAATATGTATATGAAATTTTGCAGTCGGTCCACGAAGGCACTCTAAATTTGTTCGTCAGTCAAGCACGGCACTCTAAACTTGTTCGTCGGTCGAGCTCGTTACAGCGCGGCACGCTGCCTTGTTTGCATGTAGTATCAAATGGCAGATATGGGTACCCGTGCCTATAGATGTTAACACATCAAAAAAATTATGCTTCCGTAAGCGTTTGCAACACTACTCTCAATTTTTCAAATGCCCTTTGAATTTGATATGAATGGGTAAGATCTCCAAAAGCACGAATAATAGCTCGCTGAAATATAAAAGGAGCGTGTTAAGGCCGAAATGGCATAGTCAAATATTCATTGCCCTTTTGGGTGAACTGCGATCTGGTAAAACCCACTTGCCATGTCAATACAATTGAAATACTTAGCTTCACTCAGCCTAGCTATCTGATCGCAAATAAGAGACAACCGACATCCGAAACAGAAATTGCGTTAAGCTCTCTGTAAACTACTTACCGACGGTCTGTAACATTTTTCCTCTCAAAGGGGGAGCAACTGGGTTGTATAATGTTTAATTCTAGCAGCTGTTGAACTAATAGCCGAACTTTTTTATTTTCCTGTACACTCAATCTATACGGTCGCCTTTGAACCGACTGATTTTGACAATCAAGCGAAATTCTAACGCGGAAAACATTTGATGTTATTGTTATGTCGATTCCCTGGCTCATGATATCCCGATCTATCGATATATTTTTCAATTGCCTAACACTACATGGAACAGTATTCGAATGATGAACTTTCGCATATTAAAAAATTTTTCAATACCTGCAAGGTGCTAGAAACAGTACTGACGTCAATGCCATTTAATATGCGTGCACTCAGCTCCAGAATCGAAACAAAGTTGGTTCGACTCCCAAGTTGCAACAAATTTTTTACGAGCTCAAGAACGCTACAGATGTTGACTTCTTTACAAATGTTGCTTTTGTTGGACGACGAACGCTCCAGGCGATTAGGACACACTGTAGAAATCAATCATTTACTGTTAGAAATGAATTAATGAGTTAACTAAAAATGTGTTTGAAGCGGCGATACGCCTTGCTTCATTTATTCGCAAACTTAGACTGATTATAATGTTTGTTATAAGCTTAAAATAGCCCTACATATCGTCGGCTGCGCTGCCGGCGTCATCGCTGCTGTTATCCCACGACTTGGCTGCGCATATGTGGTGTCGGATTGCATCCTGTGCAGCTGGCCCGTTCATGCGCTGCATTCATTGTTGTTGACCAATAATTCGCCTAGATCAGCGCATTATTGGTGGGCAGTCGCATGTCGTGATGTGCCAACACAGTGGACACTCGTTACGGGATAACTACTCCCCCTCTCGAAGTCAGATCGTCCTCGGTCGTTTTTAGATCTTTGATTATCTCCGAGATGTTTCTCGCGTTGCGACGGGACGTAGTTCGCTTGTAGAGCCAGTAAACACCTGCTCCGATGATGCAGACCAACAGTATAGCGCCCATGGAAAACGATGTTATGCTTCCCGCCTTGACGCTGTCTCTAACCTCTCTGATGTAATTGAGGTTATCTTCACTTAGACGATGGACGTACGGAAGGCTGAGCACTGTGCTGTGTCCGCTGATGTTCAGCAATGGGGACGCCGCAACCGCCGGGAATCGGTTCTGCACACTGTTGCGGTTGAAATAACGCGTGCCGTTAACGACAGCGTACGTCTTGAAGGTGACCAGGCTCGTTCCTTCAACTTCAGATGCAGCTATATCGTCGTACGCAACCACTGCGCTGCGATCGTTTATGATCACGATACCATCATCCACTATGGTGACGGGGTCGAGGTGACTTGGTTGTGTCAGGCAATGGGCTGTGCCTCCTGAGTGAAGACCTTGTGCGCAGCTGTTGTTTCTCGCCTGCTTGCAGAACGTCGCCGTCGCGGTTAGTGAGCAGCTTGTCACAGCCAGAATTCGGCCATCGCAGTCGGCTACCAGGTTGTCGTTCAGCTGCAGAGCTGTGCCATTGTGAGCGACCGGGAATATTGTTATTTTTCTGCAGAGCTTGCTTACTACAGGGAAACGAATTATAAAGCTGATTATATTATCCTTACGATCTACCCTAATGCTAGATACTTCTAAAATATCGGTAACTGTAGTCCCTGTAATTTGATCAGTGAGAATATTTAATAGATCCGAATGATCCATAACTGCTGGGTTTATTACGTTAATTTTTTCCAAGGTCAAGGCAAGCATTAAGTTTCCTATTTCGGTTATCAGCATTCTATTTCGCGTAGTAAGTGTTTCAAAAAGGCGACCAGTGTCAGCCTGTTTAACGTTAGTGGAATTCAGAATTTTATTTACTGTGTCGGTGAGCTGGTTTATTTTATCTTGTAACTTTGAGTTAATTTTAATTTGCCTATTGCTTGCAGTGATCAACTGCGTTTGCGTTACGTCCAGTCTCCTAAAGTCGTCTGCGTCCGGGGTGCCCGCAATAGCCTTAAGGGCTGTTCCCAAGAATTCAAGGCTTCTTACCTTGCGATGATGCACATCGAGAGCGGACAACATGTCTAGTGCGTGTCCGGTGTCGATTTCCAGCAATTTCCTCATATGGGATTGCGGAAACAGATTCGTCAGTCTCCCTGCCTCGTCCAACATTGTTCTGTAGTCCGTCAGGTTGGTGGTGTGTCTCAAGTACCCGTATTTGTCCCAAAGTAAGATGTCTCCGTCTTCAATAGGTATGTAGTCCGCGTGCGTGTAGTCAGTCACTCGTGCAGTCGTCGTTACCAGTGTTAAAAGTACGTGCAATATAATTCTACAAAAGCAAAAACATTAAATTTGATTAAAAAATATGTAGGCGACATTTTCAACGGAGGTTGTCCTTGTGGACCACCCTCCCCTCAACGAGGACCGTTGTCCCCAGGTCCGCTTCGACTTTCTTCTCTACGCAGAGCGGAGTCAGTTTGTTTCCTAGTCTGCGGTTTGTTTTTACCAAGATCTTTTCGCCTACCTCAAAAACCCTGTTTTGTCGATTTTTGTTTTCCCTTTCATTTTGCTGGAGTTGTGCTTTCTCCAACTGTTTTCCAACATTGCGGATGCACTCCGGCGAAGCGGAGGCCACAATGTCCTTTGGCTTTTCTTTGACGACTGAGTGGATAGAACCATTATACTCAATTGTTGCCTGTAAAATCAAGTCGACCGTGTCAATTATTCCTCTTTGCAGCTTCAAGCACCTGGATATCTCCAAAAGGGTGCTATGAAAGCGCTCTACTTGTCCATTGGACGTACTGTGGAGGGGAGGCGCGTTTACAACACTAACGCCATAATTGTTCAGCAGTAAAGACTTGATGGTCTCTGACTTGAACGCGAGTTCATTGTCACAGTACACTTGTTTTGCCCGCGGAAATATGTTCATTAGCACTAATAGAGGTGGTTTCGTGTCCTCTATTGTCCGGGATGCAATCGGCTGGACCACTGCGAATTTGGAAAACTTGTCGACGCAAGTGAGGAAGTGCTTTTTGTCAGTGGAGAAAATGTCAATGTGTAACATTTCTCCTGTTTGCGCAGGGACTGGTGTTTGTCCGAGCTCTTGTTTTTTCGGGTGTCTATCGTATTTTGCTTGTGAGCAGATTTTACAATTTAAGACTACCTCGTTCGCAAGTTTGGTCATTTGTGGGAAATAGTATTCTGTCAATACTTGCTTGACGTTCTCCTGTGCTGCCCTATGGGCCCGATTATGTTCCTTAGTGACGATTTCCCTTCTGTCACTGATGTTGAACACATCGGCCACGAAATTTTTGCAATGCCAAAACTTGGTGGTTGGAAATGCTTTTATCAGCTCATGCTGGAAACTAGCTAATGCCGGGAGGCTACAGTGAATTGCGTTAACGACGTTCGGGTTAACGACTGACTTAACTATTCCCACAAGCATATCCTTATTGGTGAAGTGTATTTGATGCCGAGTCTTTTCCTTAAAAAGAATCGAGCACCTTTTGAATGGAAAACGTGCTTCCTCTAACACGATCTGATTCCGGAAGCAGTTTAAAGGCTTGTCCGTGGAATCGACCGTGTAGGTAAGGGACAACTCGCTATGAATCGTAGCCGCGTCAGATTCTGGCTCGTTGGGGTTACCTTCGAGGGCGTTCACATTCTGTCGCGAAAGCGCGTCCGCGACATGATTCTCTTTTCCGGGTTTGTAAAAAAGTTTAGCCCCCGTTTCATCAATGCGTGCCTTCCAGCGCTTGATTTTTGCATTGGGGTTACTCTCGGATACCGAGAACGTAAGCGGTTGGTGGTCCGTGAATATGTTGATGTCGCGGACACCATACAGGTAATGCCGTAATTTTCCAAGGGCCCAGACTATGGCAAGCAATTCGCGCTCATTGGTCGCGTAATTAATCTCCCTATCTTTCAGACCCCTGGAAATCATGGTTATTGGGCGGCCGTTCTGTGACAAAACTGCGCCAATGCCATATGCTGATGCGTCTGTCGTCAGGTCAAATGGCTTGTGAAAATCTGGGTACATTAAAATAACGTCTTCGGACGCTAAAATGCTTCTTAATTTCTCGAACGCGTTGCGCTGAGTTTCGTCAAAGTTTACTGGTACTTTCTTCGACTTGTATTTGCTGATAGAACCGTTTTCCCCTTTAAGGATGTCAGAGACTGGCTTCGCTATTGCAGCAAAGTCTTTGATGAAACATCGGTAGTAATTCGCCAATCCCATGAAGGACCTGACGCCAAATACAGAGGTCGGCTCAGCATATTGCTGGATTGCTCTGACTTTTTCTGGGTCGGTTCTCGCACCGTCTTTGGACACAATAAAACCGAGGTAACCCACACTCTCTTTAACTGCGACTTTTCGTAAGCCACGCGCATATTTGCGTCGTACAAGTTCTTCAAAACCCAGTCTACGTGCTTAACGTGTTGTGATTCACTTTCGGAAAAGATGATCACGTCATCTACATACACGAAGCATGACTTTCCGATCTGCTCCCGCAGGACATCGTCAATTGCTCTCTGGAATATGCTGGCAGCGTTTTTTAAACCAAATGGAAGCCGACAGAACTCGTACTTCCCGCCATTCACAGAAAAAGCCGTCTTTTCACGGTCTCGCTCTGCCAGTGTGATCTGGTGATAACCTGCTTTCAGGTCGAGCGTTGTGAAAAATTTGGCCTTGCCCAAGTTTGCCAAAATCATTGAGATGTTAGGCATTGGGTATGTGTCGGCAATCGTTTTAGCGTTGAGCTTCCTAAAGTCTATTACTAGACGTTTATTTCTATTGCCCAAGCTATCTGTGCCTTTTTTGTCTACCACCCACAACGGACTATTGTAAGGCGAACGTGACTTTTGGATTATGCCATTCTTTAGGAGGTCGTTTATCTCCGCATTGACAAAATCCTCAACTCCCCTATTGTAGGGATACCATTTTGAGTAAATGGCGTTTTCATCGGTCGTGCGTATTGTTGCAACGACGGCCGTGTTATAAGGCAGCGTCTCGTTAGAGTCCGCAAAAGCCTTGTTGTTCCGATGAAGCATTCGCAGAAAGTCTGCCTTCACCGCAGGTGGTGCCTCGATATCTCTGTTCTTCGTGTGGTTGACATTCGTACATTTATAGTACTGCAATGCCTCTGAAGTTGCACCGATTTTTAATTTTCCCTCTTTCAAACATAAGGCTGCTCCCACTTGTTTAAGCAGGTCCAACCCTATGATTCCATCAAACGTGGAAAGGGAATCAAGGAGAAAGAAGAAAGTGTCATATCCAAACATGGGCAACTTGCATTTCTCGGCAATACTGTTGGACCCGTGGATGGAGTGGACAAGGAAAGGTGATTCGACCGGGATTACGCCCTTTAGGCGTTTGAATGGCTTGATGTAGTTTTTTGCCGATCCCGTGTCGATTAAAAACTTCATGTCAGCTCCTGCTATTCTCCGCCGAATGAACGGCAGCAAGGAGTTACCCCTAAAAAATTGGCGCTGTCGCTTTCGTAGTCTACGCCATTTTCTTCCTCTATTTCAGCTACTATTGCTTTCGCTGCTTCATCGTAACTTGCGCTTTCTTCTGCGCTTGCTTGAACGTGATCAACTCTTTGCCGGCGTTGACCCGTTTGTCTGTCAGAGTTAGCAGGTCGTTTATTCCCCTGACCCTGGCTATTATTGAATTTTGTAGAGCCTTGAGTTTGTTGAAAATTCTGTGGTTGCCTGAATTTAGAAGAAGACGGATCAACATCCATGGGCACCGGAGCGCTCTGAGCTCCGAATTTTTGTTGTGATTTCTCCGGCCATTTGCCGTTTTGTCTTTTGAAATGTGGGTTTTTACCCTGACCACCCTGAGGGACCTGGTGAGACTGTTGCTGCTTGCTCCCTTGCTGACGTTGTTCCGATTGTTTTTTCTCGTCTTGCCCCTTTGCAAAACTTGCCGCGAAAGCATACCTTTCATGGTTTGCCTCAATCTCCTGGGCCAATGCAACTGCCGAAGGCAAGTCTGGAGGAAGGGCTGCGAATAACACGTCCGTCAAATTACGTTTTAACCCCGAGATGAACACACGAAGTGCGTCCCCCCTGAATTTTTCGCACATGCCCATCGCTAGATTGTTGTCATAGGTCATGTGGGCCTTGTTCGTCAGAAGTGTAAGCTTTTTTTCCACCTCATCGTAATATTGGAGGATAGACAAGCTACCTACCCTTAGCGTCCCCATTTCCTGCTCGATGACGTGCATAGGTCTCTTATCGCTGTACGTAAAGTCCAGTCTAGCTATGATAGCCTCGAAATTTAAAGGGGTATTAAATGATGCTAAAACTGCATCTGCCGGACCTCGCACCTTACTTCTAAAGATGACAACGGCTTGATAGTGGCGTGAGCTCCCATCATATTTTTTAAAAATTCTGTAAGACGCGTGCGCGGCTTGCCTCCACGACACATACGTCTCCTGAGTTCCATTGAACTCAGGCATGCATTTCACCGCGTCAAGGGGCTCATTGCAAATTTTGTCGTCACAGATTTGCGCGTCTTCATACACTTTCAACTCTGGCACTGCAAGCTGAGTATTTTTTAGTTTAGAAGAAATTTGCGCAATCTGCTGTTCTAACTGTGCTTTAAGAATGTTTTCTCTTCTGGCAAACTCTTCTGCCTGTGCCGCGAGCGCGACTTGCATGGTTTGTACCACCTCACGAAGATGATTTGGGTCCATGACCGGTTCGTCTACCCTACACTGCTCAACGGGACTTTCGTGTTGTGAAACCTGTAAAACGTCAAAGTTCCCTATTAATCCCTTTAGCACACTATCGTCGCTGTCGTAATGTTCTATTTCACCCTCAAGGTTCTCTTTTAGGCACGTTAGTACACTATCGTCGCTGTCGTAATGTTCCAGTTCCCCCTCAGTTGAGTAGCTCATTCGATCGTAAACAAAAGTCTTACACAAAATCGCACGTCATGTGGTGCGAGAGTGAAAAAAGAAAAAATGAAAATTTTCTCTCTTTGTTTTTTATATGTTCGTATATATTTTTTCTTTCTAAAGCTGATACCCAAAATAACTATCCTCTTGCTCAATCTACACCTTGGAAATGATTTGTGCTTTTTTATTTTTTCTTTCTCTTTAAATTATTTATTTATTTTTTTTTTTTATTCTCAATAATCAAACTACTCACATGAAAAACATTTCCTTAACAATTATCCCCGTGGGCTTGTAGTTGGTGTAGGTTGACGGTGATAGCTCCCTCTCTCGTTCGTTGCTGTGAATAGTCGCCGGTTTGCGACTCGGATGATCCTGTTTTGGACTCGCACTGAGGTTCGTGTCTCGCTTTTGATCTGGGTTTGGAACTTGGGTTCCTTATCTTGGTTTCACTGAGGTTCGCGTCTCGCTTTTGATTTGGGCTTGGAACTTGGGTTCCTTATCTTGGTTTCACTGAGGTTCGTGTCTCGTTTTTGATTTGTATCTTGGTTTCACTAACTTGTAGCGCTCGTAATTGTTTGCACTCTCTTTTGTAATTTATTAGAAAAAATTTTAAATTTGTTTCACAAGAAGTATTTTCGCAGTTTTTTTTTTTTTTGTTCACATACGCACAATGATGTCTGTCGACTATCTTTACTTCCGCACTTTAACTTTATTATTGACTCCTTATTTCGGGAGTGTGTTTGACCATTAGTTGGGCGCCAATCAATCGCCTCCAGGCGATTAGGACACACTGTAGAAATCAATCATTTACTGTTAGAAATGAATTAATGAGTTAACTAAAAATGTGTTTGAAGCGGCGATACGCCTTGCTTCATTTATTCGCAAACTTAGACTGATTATAATGTTTGTTATAAGCTTAAAATAGCCCTACATATCGTCGGCTGCGCTGCCGGCGTCATCGCTGCTGTTATCCCACGACTTGGCTGCGCATATGTGGTGTCGGATTGCATCCTGTGCAGCTGGCCCGTTCATGCGCTGCATTCATTGTTGTTGACCAATAATTCGCCTAGATCAGCGCATTATTGGTGGGCAGTCGCATGTCGTGATGTGCCAACACAGTGGACACTCGTTACGGGATAACTTAGACACCAGGTATACCAGTCTTTTCTGCCGGCGTAGCTAACGTGTTATTTGCTGAGTTGAAAGAATGCTCTATCTAGCTTTAAGTTATTGATGCACTTCGTTTCAAGTGATGATCATAGTAGTCAAAACTTAACGCCGCAATTGTCAATTTCAGTTGAGTGTGCCAGCGCAACTGCGATTTGTTCCACGTTCAGCGACTTCAACGTGGCCATGAGTGAAGTAACCATTCGGCTTCCATATACTGACAAGCAATCTCCTTCTTCGTTTAACAGATTCATAACTGTACTCTCAAAATTTTGCAAAACAATTTTCTAAACTGCGTCGTTGTTATACCTGGAAATCATGACTAAGACCGCCAATGAGACGCGCTTCCTTCCAGCGACTTGCTGAGGTTCATCACAAGGGCGCTGCCGTTCAGTTGATTTTCAGAAAAGATAAAGTCTACTGTTGAACATCAGAATTGAGCGTCTGATTCTATGCGTTCAGGATTAAACTTTGGCAACACGACTGCAATTGTTGCAGCCAATGTCTCAGTTCTCTTAAAACGTGGCAAAAAAAATTCTCTGATCTTCGTTCAGCCAGTTAGACGCGCTTCCTTCTCTTTTATCGTTCGTAGCTTACCGCTAGTGCGCCCTCTCTCTCAGCAAAGAAGTGCAGCTGCAAACGCGCACATGCATACATGTGAGCTCAAACTGACTGCGTGCTCGGGGAAATAAGAACGCTTACAGGCAAAAAAAACGGGGAAAATCCATATTTTTTGCTCAGTGGTAATACTGAACTGTTAGCAGCTTAGAGAAAATGTATATAAATTTAAGTTAAGCTCTTAATTGTATTTTATTAAATTAGACGAATGCAGCTGTGTTATAGGCGTATATGTTTAGAATTCTTAGGACAATACATAATCATTTGGATATTTTCCATTTCCATTTTTGTTTCTTGCACACTTTAAAATTTCTTAAATTTTAATAGAGAAATGATCACAAGTTGTTTTGTATTTTGTAAATCATGCGCGACAAAAGCTCCATACATAAATCTTTTCCTTGTTCTAGCTGTGAAACAAGAACTTTCTCGGGGATATCCTGGTTCTCTACGTCTGGCACACTGATCAGACTAAATGAAAACACTTTCATGCGGGAATGACGCGCGAATAGAACCTAAATGAGTAAAACAGAAATAATTAACAATTTTAAATTCCCATCGGTAATCCAGGCATTTAATGGAATTACCTCATGTGCAAGTGACATGCCCACCGCATCGACGCCAATTTGTCGCAAAAGTCGATGCTCAGCTAAAGTCTCATATACAGGGCCTCCTAGACATCCATAAACACCTATGTGGACCCGATCATCGTAGCCGATTTCTTGGGCTATCTCTTTTGCTTTATTAAGCAGACTCATATCATAGGCGTTCAATAAGCTGAAGTGACGATTCCCAAAGCGCAGATCATTCGGTCCAATAAGTGGGGAGCTACCGAACATGCCCAAAATATTAATGTGATCCTTGATTAGCAGTATATCGCCCACATTATAGGCTCTATTGACGCCACCCGAAGCACAGGTGAGAAAAACATATTCAACACCACACAGATTCATCACACGCACTGGCATAGAGCAGCTTGCCAGTGAATTGCCCTCGTAAAAATGAAGGCGACCCTGCATCGCGATTACAGTGGCGCCCATCAAAGTGCCCACAAACATTTTTCCCTTGTGCTGCAGGTTATCTGTGCAAAGCGGAAACTTTGGTATTTCCGAATAGTCTATAACTATGGGATTTTCAACCAATTCGGCAAGCACTTCCAAATTAGAGCCACATACCAACCCAAATTTGGGCCGAATTTGAGTTCTTGCAACTATGAAGTCCGCCATTTTTTTTATCTCCTCGAAGCTATAAATCAGTGTCTGTGGAGTTAATATTGTTGGCTTGGGTTTGGCTTTGGCTTCTTCCTCACGCTGTTTGTCAGTCAGAAGTTTGATTCGACGGAGTGTTATCGCACTTTTTAGAGCACAACAATCCCTGTTACACATTTTGAATGGAAATATGATCACGCCAGCTGCATGGACGAAATTCGTCACACTTTGTTCGATTTTGATACTTTATAAATCTTACATGCAAATGGTATAAATAAAACTTTTTAAATAAAATGCATGGCAAACTTTTTTATTTTATTTAATTTAAAACAAGTTGAAACGTTGCAGTCAGACGAAACCAGTAACAAAATCGGTGAAAAATGACCTGGTTGCAATGGAGTGTGGATTCCGCAAGGGTGTACGCTCCCTCCAAGATTGTCGGATACAGATGGGGACGCCAAAAAGCTACCTCTTGACGTCAAAATTTTTCCAAACTAAGTGGCTCTAGCTCAAAAGCTGTGGGAGATAAAGGCGTCTCTGATTTTTAAATTAAGTTTGGGAACGGGTGGCGTGGCTCCAAAAAATTATGCAGTTGTCATCATCAATCTTGGCACCAAATTTGGTCGCTCTATCTCAAAAACTATGGAAGAGGGGGGCAGAAAGTTGTAAGCCCGTTAATTCAAAGCATTATTTGTAGATATATTAGAGAAATTCTTCACCACCTGTCGTTAGTCAACTCGTTGGCTACCGGTTATGCGTTTTCGTAAAATTTTATTTAATAACTATAAGATACTCTACTTCCACCAAAGAGACTTTATCACCGGTCGTCAGTTTTTGTCGACTTGTTTCGTCCACATTATTACACTGCAAATACTATGTAAAAATAACAAACAAGAAAGCTCTTGTCGAGACACCTTGCTTGTTAGATACCCTTAATCCTAGATTCTAATCGTAAAATAATTGCACGGTCAGCAGCGAAACTAAAAATAGCTTAGTTTCGACTTTGTTATCTGATACCATTAAGCGTTTATTAGGTTTGTGTAATGTCCGTTTGTTTATTGTGTTATTTGTCTGTGAACAGATTCATAGCTGTTGCAGCCAGCGTCTGTATTCTGTCCAAATGTTGCAATATAAAATTTTAGAACTCCGTCTTTGTATACCTGACGTGAGACGCGCTTACTTACAAGGACGCTGCCGTCCAGTTGATTTTCAGAAAATATGTAATCTACTGTTGAACATCAGGACTGAGCGTCTGATTCTTAGCGTTCAGGATTCAACTTTGGCAACACGACTGCAGTTGTTGCAGGCACCGTCTCTGTTCTCCTAAAACGTGGCAAAAAAAATTCTCTGATCTTCTTCCGTGTTATACCTGGAAAGCATAAATGAAACAGCCAATTAGACGCGCTTCCCTCTCTTTCATCGTTCGTAGCTTTCAGCTGGCGCCCTCTCTCTCAGCAAAGAAGTGCAGCTGCAAACGCACACATGCATACAAGTTAACTCATAAGTTAAGTTGGTAATTGTTTGGCGGGTTGCCCTCCGAAATCGCTGAGCCGAATGTTTACATCAGCAACCTGATACTTTTGTATTGTCGCAAGAGTTGTCCGTTGCTGCCTATGATTATGCTGAGTCGGCTTGCCGACCACTACATTGTAGCGTGATGCGCGCGTCAACTGGGGCTTTAGACCTAAGAATTTTTGTATTTAAGTTTCAGTTCAGTTTGTAGCGCATTTCACGTAAGACGCAAAAATATATAACTCACTCCGGGAACAGCCGTCAAATATGTTATTATTTCATTGCCTGAGCCAAGCTCAGCAATAGGAAAGTCAGTCTCTTTCCCAACGTAGTCATCAGTGCCATCGCCTTAAGATTAACACGCCTTCAGTGCCATCGCATTTGAGATCAACTGGGAAGAGCACCGCACAAAGGTCACCGTAGGACGCAGGACTCAGGATCGAGGCCCAGGACCCACAGAACTAATACATTGGCGCCCGACATTTTTATAATTAATAAGAACCCACAATCAAACATGTAAGTTCAACTAAAGACTTCATACCAAATCTATATATATAAAAATGAATGTCTGTTTGTGTGAGGCTTATAAACTCGAAAAATATGCATGATATCAAACTGAACCGTTATATCAATTTGTTCAGCGATATTTGAGGATGGTTTCTAAATAGGTTCGACACCCCTCAGGTAGGTGCCGGTAGCTGTATTTGCCAATTTTCAAACATACATTATTTTAGGATAAAAAAGGTAATAATGAAAAGATTATTATTATTAATTATCATTATTATTATTTATCATTATTATTATTAATTAATTATAATATTAATAATAGTAATAATAATCTTCTATCTTCTGAATATATAAAAATGAATTTCCATTTGTATTCGGAAGCTAAGAGCATATGTATGAAAAGTTACCGATGGATGGCGCTGTGCCCTGATCAAGTACATATAACGAAAAAATTGACAGTTTCAATTCTAATTGGCATTGTTTAAGCGATTGCATTATTATTGCATTGTTTAATTCTTATCGGAATGAAATATAATTCTAATTAGAAATCTAAAACAGAGAAATGCCTAAAATTTAATAAAAAAAATAATTGTAAGTATTTCATTAGTTGAACTGTTTGTATTATTAACCTGTACAAACATAAAAGTACCTTAACAACACATGGAAGTAACTGAAAAATAAAACCAAACCCCATAATGTAGTATGAGGATTACTTGGTATTGGGGTCTTATTGACGTCCAATTGTCTTGGCAAAGCCAAGCCGTTTAAGTCGCCTTAGAGGGCGAGCAGGGAGTAGTTGTCTTGCAAGTAGGCTGCGGTGTCTTAGCAACCTGTCACTGTATCTGCTCGTGTGTCTACAAATCTGATCTTCCACTGTATGCAGATTAAGGTCTCTGTGAAGTGTAGAACCGCGTACGTACCAGGGACAGCCTGTGATCTGCCTTAGTACCCGATTTTGCAGCACTTATATACGTTTATAATTTGATTTGTCTGCGATCGACCAAATCTGTATTCCATAGAACCATATTGGAACAATACAGTGGGCATACACAGCTCTTTTGCACCTAAGCGGCATGGTGCTCCTTCTATTGATTAGCCAATGCAGTTGCTGTATTCAGTGTCCACATTTTTTCACTGTGGCCTTAAGATGTGGCCCGAAAGTAAGGCGCTTGTCGAGGGTGATGCCAAGATATTTAGCTTGAGATGGCTGGTCAAAGGTAACTCCCTCGAGCTGGATGGCAGGGGTATTCATCACTAGCCTTTTTAGTGTGAAACAGGTGTTGGTTGTTTTCAGCGGATTGACCTTTAGATTCCATCGTTTGCACCAAACTGCAAGAGTGTTAACGTAACCCTGTAGTCCATTAGCAGCTTTTACGCAACAGCTGGAGTTGTATATGACTGCGATGTCATCTGCATAAGTTGCAATAAGAGCCTTAGAGGGAGCTATCATGTGTTGACAGCTGGGCCTGGGGATATCGGCAGTATACAGCGAATAGAGCAGCGGTCCGAGAACACTGCCCTGTGGGACTCCAGCTCTCATGAGGTAGTTCGTCCAATATGTGTCCCTTACTTTGACCTTAAACTCTCGTCCTTCAAGATATGTCCTTAGCAGCCCATAGTACGGTGCAGGTAATTAATCTTTAATTTTGCACAATAGGCCAACATGCCAGACTTTGTCAAAAACCTGCTGCATATCAATAAAGACTGCGTTCGAGTACTCCTGGTCGTCAAACGCCTGCAAGATGTGTTTAACCAATTTGTGAACTTGTTCGACAGTGCCATGTCCTCCTCGAAAGCCAAATTGATGATCTGGCAATATACTGCATTGGCTTATTATCACAGTAATCCTATTGGCAATAAGCCTCTCCCATAATTTAGACAGGGAGGGTAAAAGACTTATTGGGCGATATGACACAGGTTCAGCTTCTGGCTTACCTGACTTGTGAATCATCAAAATCGCAGCCAATTTCCACTGCTTTAGAAACTCTTGTACTCTAATTATAGCATTAAATATCAATGCAATATAAAGTAAGGCTCTTGTAGGCAAGGCCTTCAACGTTGCGTGGCAAATTTTATCAATACCTGGAGCTTTATTTTTCGGCAGTAATTGGATGACTCCAGCTATTTCTTCTATCCTTATTGGGTCAATAGGCGAAGACATCTGCAATGGGGTCTGCAGATTGTCATGAGTCTTGTCTGCTCTGCCGTAGCAAAATCGTAAGGAGTGAATCGATCCTCTAGATGATAACCGAAAGCATTGGCCTGCTCTACTTCATTTTTGGCAAGTTCGCCACTCGGACATCGCACAGTAACCTGTCTAAATGGTTGTCGTTTAAGCGATTTTGTGCATTTCCATAGCGAATAGTTTGCATCGATTGTGTAGTCCATGGAAGACAGTGTTTGTTCAAAGAAATCGCTTTGAAGTTTTCTTAAAAGTGTTCGTAGCTGCTTGGCTGCCTGGTTCCACATAATTCGGTCCCAAGGCTCTTGAGAACGAATTGCTCTACGTCGAAGGCGCCTTTTTGTTTTGATTAGCTCTCTGGCCTCCCTTGTAAGAACAATGCCATAGCTATTTGGACGAAGCTCAGTAACAGGTGGCGTTGAAGCTGCAGCAGCTCTACATATATTCTCAGTAAGAATATCAACTGCATTTTCGATGTCTTCTCTAGAGTCCAGAGTCGAGTTTAATTCAAAGGATCCTTCAAGGTTTTGTCTGAATGCGATAAGGTCAGTTCGGCTGGTGATTAGTCGAGAGCTTGGTCTGATATTAACTCCATCCATTTGTAGTTTCACAAGAAGCGATATGTGATCGGAGTCTAAATCCCAGTTTTGACATATGTTTGCTATAGAATCTGGTATCCCATGGTAAATTGCAAAATCAATGCATGTTGCTGTGTGGCTTGCTACATAGGGGTATCTGGTTGGTGAACCAGTAGCAAGTATATTAGCCCCTCTGGCTGTAATGGCTTCGACTAGTTCTCGACCTCTGGGTGAATTATAGGTGTCTCCCCACATCCAATGTCGCGCGTTCCAGTCACCTCCAACCAGATACCTTCGACCGCAAGAAGCGATTATATCAGTAAAGTGCCTTACTTCGATTCTAATTCTTGGTGGACAGTATATAGCACTTACTTCCATGTCCCCCAAACTTGTGGCGACTTTTATTGAAGACATCTGAATTGTTCGTGTTTCAATAATTCTTTGTGGGAAATGATTAAGAGAACTCCTTACTAAAACTGCCGCCCCTCCGTGGCCATGGTTGTGACGTGATGGTTTGTACGCTGGGTAGAATGTATATCCATATATTTTTACAGTTTCTCCTCGGTTGAGTCTTATCTCAGTTAAGAGAAGGATGTCAACGCTGTTGTTGTGCGCGAAGTGCTCAACTTCTCTAGCTTTACCCGAAATGCCATTGACATTCCAGATAAGGATCTTGAGTGCATTCATTGTGAGGCTGGAGCGTTGTTTTGGAGCTGGGGAGTTAAATTATCCCCAGTCCATAGCTTAATTGAGTTGGCCATTTCAAAAACCATATTTTCAAGCCGCTCAAGTCGTTGACTGTTCTGCTTGTTTTGTTGTTGTTGTTCCTGTTGCTGCTGCTGTAGCCACAAAAGGAATTGCTGTTGCTGGAGCTGCTGCTGCCACTTCATAAATTGGTGTTGCTGTTGTTCTAATATTGTGTGGACGTCAAGCATATGCTGCTGTTGTGTAGTGTTTTCGCTTGATTTTGGTAAGGGAAGTTTCGCTTGGAACTCATGTAGACGGCGCTGGGCAGGTGCATTTCCGTTTCTTACTATAGAGGCGTACGATATGTTAGTGACTCCAGTAGTGCTAGGCATTTGTTGTGTTCGTTGCTGTTGAACTTGCTGTAGATATTTTTGTTGTGGCTGTTGTCGTGAAGTTTGGTTTCTGACTTTTCTAGTGTGGCTAGTCGGCAAGGGTTGACGCTGTTGCTTCTTGGGAGGGCCCATTGATCTACGAAGGTATTCCTGATACCACTAACAGCCTTTGTAGCTTGCCATGTGATTTCCTCCTCAGTACATACAGGTAGGCGGTTGATCTAGGGAGCGTTGACATTGCTTGGTTCCATGGTTTTCCCCACATCGAGCACAGTGGGGATGACGACGGCAGTATTTGGAAGTGTGTCCATAATCCTGGCATCGTATGCATTGGGCGATTTCCGAGGTTTTTCGCATCCTTTCTACTCTCACTCTTTGTCGGCAAAGTGTTGTGATATCATATATACCATTAATTTTAGCACATGGCTTTATATTGATGAAAAATATGAGTTTTTCATCTCTGTTAGTCCTTGATCTTGGATTATGTACCTCAAGAGCATCAAAGCCAATATTTTTAAAACCGGCCTTAATTTCGATTGTTAAGTGCTATGATGAAGACCCTTAACCACTATTCTGTGAGGCCTTTCTTGCTTCATTTGGTATGTATGGAATTCGATTCCTATTTTATCAAAATGATCAACAATAGCTCTATAAGTATTACAGTCTTTGGGGAATATTCTAGCTGTTTCTCCTTGGTTAACTTTGACTGATACGTTATCTAGACTAGTGACCTCCAAAATGATTTCACAGAGATCGTTAAGGCTGGTAATATTAATAACTATTTGTGGTGGCTTTGCATTATTGTTGAGCTGATTATTATTACAAGTTTCTTTCTGCTGCGAGCTGGTTTCTGTGTCATTGGTGTCCATATTTTCATTAGAAATATTCAGTTGAGCAGTTGCAGAAGAGCTAATAGGGCCTTCATATGTATCTTTTGAACTTTCCACAACATACCTGTCACTGGTTAAGTCCATGTCCATATCTAAAATAGCAAACCTGTTGCTAGAGTTTGCTTTGCTGGTTGATGCTGGTGGTGATTCCAACATCGATTCTTTGTTCACCCTTTAAGAGCTAGTAATGGGTGAGTATGGTTTCTTCCTCTTCAGCATCAGATGTTGTTGGCCATCCTTCAATCTTGATGCAGCTCCTCTGACTGTTACAGAAGCAGTGTCCGTGGAGTTATCCATGTTCACGCTGGAGCCCACACTGCTAATTGCAGCAGTTGCCATTGTGTATGTGGTGCTGCTGGTGGCACTAGCAAGTGTTGCGGTGGAGCTACTGCTTTGAGTAGATGATGGTTCGCTGAAAGCTTTTCTGAGTGCTATGCCAAGAGTCTCTTTGTTTTTGTACATGGCTGCCGGCTTAATGTGCTGTTTTGCGATAAGTCCGGAGGTAATAGCATGACTTGAAGTGTTCATGTAAATCGCCAAGGTCCCAGCCAAGAGTTGAACTTAAGTAGCTACTGACGCTACTCTGTCAATAACAGCGGTGTGGCGCCCGATAAGCCCAACGGGCTAATTAAAGATATTCCTGATAATAGCAGATGAATTGCTTTAGCCGACACTGCACAAAACAGAGTCCAAAATGCCGAGAAATGTGCAAACGTAGCACAGTAAAAAGTTTATGTTATTATCGACAAAAATATTTATTTTGTAAAAACTTTTTTGAAAAATATTCAGATGTTGCCTGTATAGTTGACAACTATCAACTCTCTATTTTTAGTGCTCACTGTTTATGAAAACCAAAGCAATTTTGAGGTTAGGTATCATTTCAAGAACGGCAACCGGTAGCAACAGTACTCAAGAGTAGTAAAAGTGTTCATTTATAGAAAATTTTAGAGTTCTAATGTATGATGATTTATTCGTATATTTAATTCGAAGACTTTTTTTTTTTGATAATTAGTTTTAATTAAGCGTTGAATCCGTACAATGCAGAAATAGTATCATAACAACACATTTATAAGATAAATAATAGAACCCAACCTCATGCTTCGCGCATGAGGACTTACAAATATTCTCATATAGCAAGGTGGTTTTTAATTTTGTCCAAAAGTTTTGGCAAAACCTTTTCTTGATAATCGCCTTAGAGGCCTGGCAGGTAGTAAGTATCTTGTTAGGGCACTTTGGTGTCTTCTTAGCCTATCACTATATCTGCTAGTGTGCCTTCCAATCTGCTCCTCCACTGTTTGCAGGTTCAGGTCACGATGGAGGGTGGTGCCGCGTACATAAAAAGGACAGTTGGTAATGGCACGCATGGCACGATTTTGCAATACCTTTATGCATTTAAAGTTAGACTTTGCAGCTATTCCCCAAATCTGCACTCCGTATAGCCAGATTGGGGCTACACAATGCACGTAGACTGCTCTTTTGGCTCTGAGTGACATGGTGCTTCTTCTGTTGATCAGCCACCGTAGTTGTTGCATTCTTTGACCACATCTCGGAGCCGTAGCTTTTAAATGAGGGCCAAAAGTCAAACGCTTGTCAAGGGTGATCCCGAGGAACTTAGCCTGCGAGGGCTGTTCCAAAGTTACGCCATCCAGTTGTATGGGTGGGGTGTGGTCAATAAGGGTCTTCAAAGTGAAGCAAGGATTGGTGGTCTTTAGTGAATTGACTTTTAAATTCCATCTCTTGCACCATGCAGCCAATGTGATAAGGTACTCTTGGATTCCATCTGCTGCTTCATTGCGACATGCCGAGCTGTAGAGCAGTGCAATGTCATCGGCGTAGGTAGCAAGAAGAGCCTTCCTGGGAACTTCCATATGATACTCATTTGGGCAGGGCAAATCTGCAGTATATATTGAGTAGAGCAGCGGTCCAAGGACGCTGCCTTGTGGGACTCCAGCTCTCATATGGCCGGAAGTCGAGTAGGTGTTCCTAATCCTGACCATAAACTTCCGTTCTTCCAAGTAAGAACGTAGTATTCCGTAATATGGTGCTGGGAACAGCTTTTTAATTTTGCTTAGTAGGCCGAAATGCCAAACTCTGTCAAATGCTTGTTGCATATCAATGAATACAGCATTACAGTATTCAAGATCGTCAAAGGCCTGTAGAATGTGTTTTGCCACTCTATGAACGTGCTCCGCAGTGCTGTGTCCCTCTCGAAATCCAAACTGGTGATCCGGCAGGATACGGCGGTCTTTTATAATGTCCTTTAATCGATTGGCAGTAAGCCTTTCCCACACCTTAGATATCGAAGACAGGAGACTTATGGGCCGATACGATTCTGGGTCCTCTTCAGGTTTCCCGGGCTTATGGATCATCAGGATTGCTGCCATTTTCCACTGCTTTGGGAAGAACTGCACCCTGAACATGGCGTTAAATATAAATGCCATGAAGAGAATCGCTCTAATTGGTAATGCATTGAGTGTGGCATTACATACATTGTCGAAACCAGGAGCCTTCTTTGTTTGTAATGATTTAATGACTTCGGCAATCTCCTCAACCCTGGCAGGTTTAATGGGTAAGGACATTTGCAGAGGTGTCTGTAGGCTATCAAGTGTCTCTCTTTCCTGTTCCATTGTAGCGAGTTGGTAATGGGTGAACCTTATTTCCAAATGATGTGCAAATGAATTGGCCTGCTCCTCTTCATTTCTAGCAAGCACGCCTCCCGGACACCTAATGGGAACCTGTCTAAACGGTTGTCTTTTAAGGGACTTGGTGCACTTCCAAAGCGAGTATCCAGCATCCACAGTATAGTCCATATCAGCAAGCTTCTGCTCAAAAAAGTTGCTTCGAAGTTCTCTTAAGACATTTCGTAGTTGCTTCGCAGCCCGATTCCATAAAATTCTGTCCCAGGGGTCTTGAGATCGGATTGCTCGCCTCCGGAGTCTTCTTTTCTGTGTCAAAAGCTCTCTGGCCTCTCTTGTTAGGACTATTCCTTAGGTGGTGCCTGTCCGAGGAACAGTAGGCGTTGAAGCAGCCGCAGCCCTGCAAATACTTTCTGTGAAGTTATCAACAGCCATTTCAATGTCTTCACCAGAATTTAGCATAGTATTCAGCTGAATCGAGTTCTCCAATTGTTGGCTAAAGACAAGCAGGTCAGTGTGTTTGGTGACTAGCCGAGGGCTTGGATTCACATAAGCACCATCTGTCTCAATGTTTATTATTAGAGGCAAGTGATCAGAGTCCAAATCCCAGCTTTGAGTTATAGTAGCTCGAGAGTCAGGTATTCCATGGTACACTGCAAAGTCAATGCACGAAGGCATATGACCGAGCACGTATGGGTACCTGGTTGGCGATCCAGTTGCAAGGATCTTGGCTCCAGTGACAGAGATGGCTTCTGCTAGTTCTCGCCCCCGAGGTGAATTGTAGGTGTCGCCCCAAAGCCAATGTCGGGCATTCCAGTTGCCACCAATCAAATACCTTTGGCCAGAAGCACGTAGTGTGTTGATAAAGTATCTTTCGTCGATCCTGACGCTGGGAGGGCAGTAAATGGCACTGAACTCCACGTCACCCAATCCTGTAGCTTCTTTTACTGATGACATTTGTATGCTGCATGTCTCAATAACCTTTTGTGGAAAATGGCGAAGAGTAATCCTGACGAACACCGCAGCTCCGCCAACGCTATTATTATTACGCGATGGCCTAAATGCTGGATAGAAAGTATATCCATATATCTTTACAGTATCACCTCTTTTAATTCTAAGCTCCGTCACAAGAAGAACGTCTACGCTGTTGTTGTGCGCGAAGAGCTCAACTTCTTTAGCTTTTCTTGAAATGCCGTTAGCATTCCAAATAAGAATCTTTAGTGGATTCATTGTGGAGGTAAAACGTTGTTTTGAAACTGAGTATTAGGTTTATACCCAGCCCATTGTTTGATAGTGTTGGCCATTTCAAATACCATTTTTTCCAGTTTTTCAAGGCGTTGATTAGCTTGGCTGTTATACTGTTGCTGTTCTTGCTGCTGCTGCTGCAACCACATAAGAAACTGCTGTTGCTGGTGTTGTTGGATCTGCTGTTGCCAATCCTGAAACTGTTTCTGTTGTTGTTGTAACAATGCTTGAACTTCAACTGAATTTGGTTGCTGAACATTCATAAGTTGTTGCTGCGATATCTGTAGCGCTTGAATATTGTGAAGACGTCTCTGAGCCGGTCCCTCCCTAAAGGGATTTGTATTTGCATTGCCTCTTGCTACTGCGGCATAGGATGCTCTTGTGTTTTCGCCAGTGCCTACAGATGGTAGATGTTGAGCAATACGTTGCTGCTGTGCTGTTGATTGGTTTGTACTCTTCTGGCGATTAGACTGCAAGGAAGGAAACTGTTGCAGGTCTCAGGAAATGACTACATGACCAGTCTTATTTTGACTATTCGCCTTTCTTGCAGGCGCCATAGATCTGCGAAGAAACTCCTGGTACTTTTGGCACCCTTTATAGCTGGCCATATGATTATAACTACAATGGTAGCATGTGGGCTGTGCATCTACGGGACGTGTACATTGTGTGGTTTGATGATTTTCGCCACACTTTGCACAATTGGGGTGTCTGCGGCAGTATTTAGCTGTGTGGCCGTACTATTGGCATCGAATACATTGTGCAATTTCAGTAGACTTTCGCAATCTTTCAATCCTTACTTTCTGTCGGCAGAGGGTCTTTACTTGGTAGATTTCATTAATTTTGGCACAAGGCTTTATATTAATGAAAAAGATATTAAGTTTATCGTCCTTATTAATCCTTGAACTAGGGTTGTGGATGTGAAGAACTTCATAGCCTAAACGTTTCAGATTGGCAGTTATGTCATTGTTTAAGGTGCTGTGATGTAAGTCTCTTACTACAATTCTGTGTGCTTTTTCTGTTTGCATTTGGTATGTGTGGAACTCCATACCAATCTCATCCATTCGGCTCACGATCTTTCTGTAAGTGTCACTGTCTTTGGGAAAGATTCTGACCGTTTCCCCTTGATTAGATTTGATGACAACGTTATTCAAATTTGCCACTTCCTTTATAAGTTCAAATAAGTCATTTAAGTTGTTTATATTAACAACAATTTGCGGTTGTTTCGGGGGACCTTTAAGTTGATTGCCAGTGTTAGTTGATTCTGAGCATTGACCAGCATTGATTGTTTCGGGTTGATGTTCATCAATATGATCACTGTCAACATCAGTATCCTCAATCATTACATCTTTCTCATGCTCTTCATTAGTAGAGATATCCGTGTCAAGAATGGCAAATCTATTACTAGAGTTTACATGACGGCTAGTAGTGGGGAGCTGCCGCTTACTCTTTTCGAGTTAGGGAGGGGGGACAAAGACTTAACATTTTTTTTCCTTTTGCCCGCTCTCCGTTTTTGAGCATCCAATAGTCTTCGGGCAGCCTCGCTTAGAGATTTCGCTGATATTTCGGGACATGTCAAGGTGGGTTTTTCCTGGTTAGTGATGCTTATTCCAGGGCAGATGCTGCTTAAGAAGCATTTGCCATTGTGTATGCGGTGCTGCTGGTGGCACTAGTAAATGTTGTGGTGGAGCTACTGCTTTGAGTAGATGATGGTTCGCTGACAGCTTTCCGGAGTGCAATGCCAAGAGTCTCTTTGTTTTTGTTCATGGCTGCCGGCTCTCTGTCAATAAAAGCGGAGGGGCACCCGATAAGCCCAACGGGCTAAGTATAGTTATCCAACGCTTTATTCCTAAAAGCAGATGATTTGTTTTAGCCGACACTGCACAAGACAGAGTCCAAAATTCTGAGAAATGTGAAGACGTAGCACAGTAAAAATTTTATGTTATTATCGACAAAAATATTTATTTTGTAAAAACTTTTTGAAAAATATTCTGATGTTGCCTGTATAGTTGACAACTAGAGAAATTCGAAGACTAAAATTGAAAAAAATTTAATTTTTCTACAGAATGAGGCCGAGCAACGCCGGGCAATGGGTAGCTAGTTATATGGAGCACCGCTGGCCTGTGGTGCCGATCGAATGAAGAGAAAGCAGGGACATTCGCACAACACTTAGAAAAAACTTTTACCCCTTTCAACCTATGCTCTTTCAGGGATGTAACTGCCACGAATTCATTTCTGGACGCACCCTGTCAAATGGATTTGCCGATCCGTCCCACAGAGACAGAAGAGGTTCAGAGCATAGTCGCCAGCCTGAATTCCAATAAAAGCCCCGGATATGATGGCATAGACACAACAACCATAAAGCTCCTGCCGTCATGTGCCGTTGCCTTCCTCACAACCATCTACAATAGTATCATTAGACTACACCACTTCCCTTCTCAATGGAAGTGTGCGGAAATCATAATGATACCCAAACCAGGAAGGCCTGAACAGGACCCTGCCTCCTACCGTCCCATCAGCTTACTGGCGATCCTGTCTAAAATATTTGAAAGAATATTATTAGTAAGACTACTGCCAGTCCTGGAAGACGGAAACTTAATCCCAGCCCACCAATTTGGCTTTAGGAGTCAGCATGGAACGCCTGAGCAAATCCACAGAGTTGTACATGCGATCCTAAACTCAATTGAATCTAAGAAGTACTGCTCCGCTGCATTCCTAGACGTGAAACAGGCCTTTGACCGTGTCTGGCATCCAGGACTACTCTATAAGCTAAAACGCGTGCTCCCAGCGCCACTCTTCCTACTGCTCAAATCATACCTAAAGAGGCGAACGTTTTATGTTAGATGTGATGCATCGGAGTCCGAAGTCTGTTCAATTAACGCCGGTGTTCCTCAGGGAAGCGTTCTAGGACCAGTTCTCTACACGTTATACACAGCAGATCTTCCAGTCCTAAACAGAGATGACCTGGTTATCGCCACCTATGCAGACGATACAGCTTTCCTGGCCACTTCAAGTGACCCTGCAACAGCATCGGCCATCCTTCAAGCCCAGCTGTCTTACCTCGAGCCATGGCTCAAAAGATGGAACATCGTGGTCAACGAAAATAAATCAGCACACATAACCTTTGCTACCAGAACAGAATCCTGCCCACCAGTTTCTCTAAATGGTTCGACCCTGCCGTCGGAGCACACAGTTAAATACCTTGGCTTAACCTTGGACAGGCGGCTGACTTGGTCGGCACACATAAAGGCAAAGCGTAAGCAGCTCTCCTTAAAGCACAGACAACTGATGTGGCTCCTTGGACGTACATCCCAACTCGACCTAGAAAACAAACTGCTGCTATACAAGGCTATTCTAAAACCGATATGGACATATGGGATCCAGCTTTGGGGTACAGCCTCAACATCCAACATCGAGATACTGCAGAGATTTCAAAATATAGCTCTTCGCAGACTGGTAAACGCACCATTTTATGTTAAAAATCTGGTGATCCATAGGGACCTTGGAGTTCCCACTGTCTCCGAAGAGGTAAGCCGTTACAGCCAAAGATACATAGACAGGCTCGAGTCTCACTGCAACCACCTAGCTATTAACCTGCTAGATAACAGCACCCAGACTCGCCGACTCAAGAGGCACCACCCTTTGGACCTTCCTTTTGTATTTTAATTAGCTTTAAACAGTCAATTGCTCTATAAATACATAAAACAATGTAATTAAAACACAAAACATATCGAAAACCAATTATTCTGCAACTTTAAAATGAAAAAATTAGCTAAACAAACACTTGGCTTATTTAGTCTGGCTACGGTGGAAGCCCTTAGCAGCCAAGTCCCATAAGGTTGGTGCCCAAACTAAAAATATGAAACCATTCGGTAACCTGTGGCACCGTGAAATTGTTTGGACGTTTTTGCTACTAGTGAAAATCAATTCCATGAGCGTTTTCTGTGGCACCCCTGTATAAATAAAAACAAAAATAAAATAAAACGTTGCATACTTTTGCAAAGAAAAAATTTCTATTGCATACCAAAATAAAAATACAACGTTGCATACTTTTGCATACCTGAATAAAAATTTCTATTGCATACCTAAATAAATATTTATATTGCATACCTAAATAAAAAATTCTATTGCATACCTAAAGAAAAAAATTCTATTACCTAAACATAATAAAAAACATTGCATACCTTACAAAAGTTCTTGTTCTGCAATTACATTCTAATCCAAAGCTAACACAGTACAAATATTTGCAACTACTTTTCATGTGCTACCGATTTAAAATAATCGACCAAGTATAAGCCATACAAGTGAAAGGTGTCACCTCAATCATATGATTGATGAGTTGGGCAGGAACATATAGGGACGTTAAAATAGAATACGACATTGAAGACAGTTGGGGTTCAGAACCCGAAAATAATACGCAACAACAGTGCTTAGCCAAAACGCAGAAAACGTTCAAGCATTAGTATCAGCCGCAGGCTTGGCCGACTGCGCGATAGCGCAACAGCAAGCGGTGTTTCAAGCGCAGATTCAAGCTGTTGAAGAAAGAGTCAACAACTTGCGCTTAGATGCCCCTCAGGTAGAGGCATATCAAAGAATTGTTGTCGACCCAGCAATTAGGTACGATATTCCACTTGACATTATTAAATCCATTCCTGACTTCGACGGAACGCAGGACGAATACGTATCGTGGGGACAATCAGCTACAGACGCGTAAGAGCTTTTCAGGCCATACAATGGCAGCAGCTCCCATTATCAGGCTGTTTCTATTATTAGAAACAAAATCATAGAGGTTTGTTAGTATCGCATAATACTGTGCTGAATTTCGACGCCATAATAGCAAGATTAGACTGCACATATGCAGATGGGACGTCTCTACGTACTCTGCGCCAAGCGCAAGATATGGTCCGACACGGCGACCTAAGTCTAATGGACTACTACGATACAGTCGAGCGTGACTCTAGTGACCAACAAAATAATTATATCCCATGACCAAGAAGGCGCACAGCTAATGAATAAAGAGGTTAGAGCGAATGCATTACTCGCATTCTCTTCAGGTTTGAAAAAACCTTTAAGAGCTATTGGCTTCCCAGCTCAACCCAAAGATTTGCCATCTGCATTGGCACTCGCTAGAGAAGTAGAGGAACGGACAGACGGACAGACGGACATGGACATATCGACTCTGCTATTGATACCGATCAAGAATATATATACTTTATGGGATCGGAAATGTTTCCTTCTGCCTGTTACATACTTTTGCACAAAACCATTATACCCTGTTTTACCATATTATTGGTTTAGGGTATAATAACATGTATGAAGGCTCTAGTCGAGAAAGCTTTTGTCGAGATACCTGTCCTATGATCCTTAATTCTAAGCGTTAAATAATAGCATGGTCAGCAGCGAAATTTAATATAGCTCATAATCGACTCTGATAGGAAAAATTAGGCTGGCCGCACACCGGAGCCGACAAAACGTTTTTCAATGTTTTGGTGTGTCGCATCTAACATAAATGTATTGGTTCTTAAGGCTGCCCGCTCACCGGAGCCGACAAACTTAAAAACATTATAAATGTTTTAAGAAAACATTGTCGAATGCCGAATTTATATAGAGTTGCACACCAAAGCCAACAAAATGTTTTTAAATGTTTTTGTGACGAAAATTACACGCTTGCTTATTGAGTATCGCACATCATTGTTTCAACCAAAAAGGGTTAAAATTTGTCATGTGCGTCCGTTTCATTTCTTGCTTGGCCTGTGAACATCTATGTTTGTATATGCAGCACATGCTATCCGCATATAAAAGTAACCAGTATCGGTTGGAACGAAATTGCAAAGGAATTAAAAAGCCCAGGTACTTTAAAGATTTATTATTTATTAATATTTAAAGAAGAAGTAAGTTTATAGAATAAATTGTGCGTATTATTGATTTACGTATTTGTCTTGACTTGGAACAGAGCCGTTATCAGAGCTGAAATATTCCACGAATTTATTTCGCACAACACGAGCAGCGGTTGTTGGTCTTGTAGTTTGATTGCATTCTTCTTCTAACAAATTAACTGTCATCAATGTATTGTGTTCATCAAATATGTCGCCTGTTAAATTTTCTCGTTCTCTTATCATGTTATCAGTTTTTAATTTATCTGGAGTTAATATTAGTTTGGAATCAAATATGCGAAATTTTCTAGCCAGAATGCCAAATGCACATTCATATTCTTCTAGCCCGTGATAAGCGGTAGCTATAAATTTTTGTTTCGTTTGTTAAATTTTTCCTTTCGCCAACCGAACTCCCCAAGGAGAGCCACAAAAGGTCGAAAAGTAGAGGTGTAACCACAGCTCCGGAGGGCCAAGGTACCTCAGTCAGCTCGAAGCGACCGAAGGCGGCCACGCATGCCAGTATAGCCAAGGGCACTAACCTAGCTATACTGGCCTGTGACTTCCCGAGGAAGCGCCAGCCTCAATTTCAATGGCATCCAGTTAAGGGATAGTCTAGTCCTAGTGGACTGTCTGGACGAGGATGCCAGAAGATGGCTGGAGCTAAAAGTGCCCAGCATCAGTGCCGCAGTGGGAGTAGAACTCCGCAATTGCCCGCAAGCGGAAATTCCGCAATCTAACATCGTGACAATATACCTGCCACGCACGGCTGGGGAGACGATGGAAAGATCCCTGGGGCTGCTCACTGGGCAGAATAAGTGCTGACACTAGGGATGGAGGACGAAGCGCTCTCTCGTTTCAAAAATAGAGAGATGTCGGTGAGCTTCAGGTTTGGCCAACTAAAGTGCCGGCTGCACAAAAAGCAAGCCGCGGTTGAGACAGCTGCGATGGTGCTAGCAGACGACGTGCCTGGCACTTCCTCTGCTGCAGCCAAGGCAGCACCCACCTGCCCCTCCGACGAGGCAGCAGCAGCCAAGGCTCTCACGGCCTGGGAAGCCGAGTTGGACTCGGACCTATCGCGGCTTCACGTGCGAAGCGAATCAGACCACCTGTGTGTTGAGCAGCCGTCCGATAATGAGCAGACACCCACCGGGACGTTGTCAGAGGCCGATCTGACCCTCTCGGAGGGGGAACCGGAGCTCTAAGGATGGGGGCGACCAGCGTGGCACAGATCAACCTGCATCACGCGAGGGCAGCTTCGGCTGTCATCAGCAGGTTGATCTCCAGGTCTGACCTGGGGCTGGTGCTCATTCAGGAGCCATGGGTCGTCAGAGGCAGGATCTGCGGCCTAAACCATGTAAGTTCGCAACTAGTTGCAGACATTAGGTGCGAAAGAATACTAACTTTCTTTGTCTTTCCAAATTTCTCAGTAGGGATCTTGTAGCGGTGCTAATCACCGGCGAGCTCGGAAGTATGGTGGTAGCGTCAGCCTACTTCCCGGGAGACACTGCGGAAGCCCCCCCAACAGAGGTCCAGGAACTGGTGGCACACTGCAGCAGCAACGGACTACCATTGCTGCTGGGATTCGACGCGAACGCGCACAGTGTAGCGTGGGGCAGCACAGGCAATAACGGTAGAGGTGAGTGCTTACTTGACTATCTTGTAGCTAGGGACCTTAAGGTGTTTAATGTGGGGGCTGAACCTACTTTTATGACCAAAAACAGAGCCGAAGTACTTGATATCACTTTTGGCAACGTAGGGGCCTCTAAGCTGGTTAACAGCTGGAGGGTCTCAACGGAACCGTCAATGTCGGATCACAGGATTATCCTCTTCGACATTACCAGTAATTTCAGGTTCAAAAGAGTAATCAGGAATCCCCGGCGGACCGACTGGATGCTCTACCAGTCCTGCCTGGGCTTAAATCTGAGCAGACTGAACCACAGCAAGAGGGTCTCTTCCCATGAAGAGCTAGAGCAATTTTCAGTAGAGGTTGGCGAGACGATCCTGCATGCCTATCATGCAAGTTGTCCAGCCAAATCCACAGAGTCCAACAGGGACAACCCTTAATGGAATAAAAAGTTAGAGATGCTTCGTGCAGAAGTGAGGAGGCTGTTTAACACAGCCAAAAAGAATAGTGACAGATGGGACCTATACACCAAAAAACTAACGGAATACAACAAAGAAATCCGGCACAGCAAGCGAGCTCACTTCCGGAGTTTTTGCTCTAACCTAGAACAGGTCTCACCAGCTGCTAGGGTCTTTAAGGCAATGTCGAAAGGCAAAGCTCTATCCGAACTCTGTCTAAAGAGGTCAGATGGTTCATTCACGGAAAACGAGGTGGAAAAGGCAGAACTTCTCCTGCAAACTCACTTTCCGTCTTGTAATACCATCCCCAGGTATGCTAACTGTTACGAAACGGTCCCCAACAGAAGACCGGACTGAAGCCTGGCTGCAGCCATAGTATCAGAGTCAAAGATTAGATGGGCCATTGGTACACTCAGTCCCTACAAGGCCGCAGGTACGGACGGAATCCTTCCCGTCCTTCTTCAGAAGGTGATGGAACAGCTAATGGTGTTCCTCATTCGCATTTTCCGGGGAAGTCTAGCTATGGGCTACATACCTAGAGCATGGAGGACGGCCAGGGTGATCTTTATCCCGAAGGTGGGGAAAAAAGACCCTTTTCACCCCAAGTCCTTCAGGCCGATCAGCCTGACATCCTTCCTGTTAAAAACCCTCGAAAAGATAGTCGACAACCACATTAGGACCTCGCACCTAGTGTTTAGACCCTTGCATGATCATCAGCATGCCAACAGAGAAGGAAAGTCGACAGAACCGGCTCTCAATGCTCAATGAAGGCCAAAGACGTCGCTCTCTGCGCCTTCAAGGACATTGAAGGTGCCTTCGATAACACAGCACACGATGTTGTGGCCAGGGCGCTTCGGGACAAAGGGGTTGAGTCAGGACTCATATTTTGGCTTGGCAAACTCCTTGACACGAGAATAGCGCAAGTCACTGTCAATAATTTGACGATCAGGGCCCAAACCACAAGAGGTTGTCCACAGGGGGGTGTCCTATCACCTCTTCTCTGGAGTCTCGTGGTGGACGAGCTACTAGTTAAACTAACAGATAATGGTTTTGAATGCCAAGGCTACGCCGATGACATTACTATTGTCTGCAAAGGTAAATTTGTGAACACGCTATGTGTTAGGATTACACTTGGTCTTAGACTTTGCTTGGACTGGTGTAGTGACGTGGGGCTGAGTATAAATCCAGCAAAAACCACAATTGTCGCTTTCACCAATCGATACAAGTTAAAATCCATAAGACCCATATCTATTGGGGGTGCGGTTATCCCACTCTCTACGGAGATAAAGTATCTGGGGATAATCTAGGACAAGAGGCTACTTTGGAAACAGCATGTCGAGCATGCGGTACGCAAAGCCACACTGGCCCTAATGAGTTGCAGATCTCTCGCATGGAAAAGCTGGGGGGTGTCCCCTAAAATCCTTCTGTGGATGTATACAGCAATGGTAAGGCCTATAGTCAGCTACGGTGCTGCGGTCTGGGCAAGTCGTGTTGACCTGGATGTCACTAAAAGGCAACTGGGCAAACTCCAGAGACTCGCCTGCACGTGCATCACTGGCGCGATGCGTACGTGCCCGTCCTCAGTGCTGGACGTGCTGTCTGTCGACCACCTATAATGTGAAGCCACATGCCATCAGATGGTATACGGACGGTTCACTTACAGATGAGGGTGCTGGAGCTGGAGTCTGTGGACCCCAGCTCATACATCATGAACCCCTTGGTAAATTCGCCAGCATATTCCAAGCGGAAGTGCATGCGATTGAAAGATGTGCCTCCCTTAACATCGCAAGGGGTTACGCTCATAGAGACATTGCCATTTTCTCCGACAGCCAGGCAGCGATCAAAGCACTCAGTGCTTACAAGATCGTCTCCAAGCTGGTCTGGCAATGTATAGAAACACTCAACAGGTTGGGTAGTACCAACACAGTCACCATCTATTGGGTACCAGGTCATGCGGGTATTCCCGGCAATGAGGTAGCCGATACTATGGCCAGGAGAGGAGCTAGCACCCCCTTCATCGGCCCTGAACCTTTCTGTGGGCTAGGACCAGGAACAATTAGGCAGAGCAGTCGCATCGATCTGCTCATTGTTTGTGAGGATGCGTGGTGGTCTTTGCAGGGGGCAAGACAGAGGAAGCGACTGCTAGGTAGTTACAACAAGAAGAGAACTGAGGACTGTCTGAAGCTGAGCAAAGGATCTCTTCGGATAGTTACGAGTTTCTTGACCGGACACTGCAGAATGCGTAAGCATCTGCACACTCTCAATCTAGGGGATGACAGTCTTTGCGGAATGTGTCTGGAGGGGGATGAAACTCCAGAACACCTGCTTGAGGAGTGTCCCGCGATTTGTCGTCTGAGGCTCTCTCTTCTGGGGAGCCTCTCTCTGTAACTCACATAACTGAAAGAGGGCACAATAGATCCTAGTGGTCGCAGTGCACGTTCCTCAACCCAATAATATAATATATAAATAAATTTTTCCTTGGAAATGGCCTCATTATGTTCATTTGAAGAGGATAAGCTTCATCAGCTACAAACACATATGGAAAATAGTCTCTGCATCCATCAAATAGTTTTCGATTCTCTGGCAAGTTCATTTCGTATTCTGTTAGTTGTTTTCCAAAACTGGAATTTTTAAAGACACAACTGTCACAATTTCTACCGTAATCGCCAACATCAACATAAATGAATTGAGCAAGCGCATCACACACTCCCAGTAAATGAATCGAATAAAATTTTTTGTAATTATAGAATTCTGATGCTGCTCCAGATGGACGTTGCATCCTACTGTGTTTTCCGTCTATTGCTCCCACACAATTGGGAAAATTCCAAAATTTTTCAAAATCATCTGCTATTAACACCACTTTATTTCGTCAGGTTTTTGTAAATAAATAGGTTAAAGTGTTTCCCATATGGCTTTACATGTTTCCGGAACAATTATTCCAATTGTCGTTGCACCACATAAAAAAAAATATCAGAGTGACATAAAAGATTCTCCTGTGGCCAAATACCTGAAACAAATAGTTTTTATTACATTGTTGAATAATTTAAAATATCACTACAAAATTTATATATAGGTTAGGTTAGGTTAGACCGACTGACCCTCACAGGGGAGTGTCACACATATACCGCAAAGGGTCCTTAGTGGAGTCGGTGGTTGGAGATGGTTGGGACTATCTCAGTGTGAGGTCCTGTGGAGTGTGTGTGCTTCGTGCAAACGCTAGAAGCATTTTTGGTTCCCGCTTGCTGGCTTCTTCGAGTGAAGCTAGAAAGGGAACCCGGAAGTGGTGTAGTCGTTGTGCTGCCAGTGCGGGGAAGATGCATAGGAGGTGCTCTAGCGTTTCCTTGACACCTGGATCCTTGCATTTCCTGCATTCGTCGTGGTCTGTTATGCCTAATCTTTTCGCGTGTACTGCGACTAGGCAGTGGGCTGTCTATAGACCCTCAAGCCTTCGGCAGTCATGCTTTTTTAGTTTTATCATATATTGCATCAGTTTTTCTTCGTATGTTTTGCACATTATTTTAGAGATTTTGCAATTAGGGCTGTTCGTCCACCTCAGTGCTGCTGTATCCCGTGCCTTTTCTTCCATATAGGAATGTAGCGTGCGCAGGGAGATTGGGACTTCCGCAGTGTGACTGTTGAGTCCCATCGCGCCTTGCTTGGCTAGAGTGTCTGCCAGATCATTTCCTTCAAAGCCCCGATGGCTAGAAATCCAGAAGATGCGCACCTTTTTAGAAGTGCTAAGTACATCTAGTGTTTCCCAGGACATTCCGAAAGCTTATGTGGTTGGCCAGCAAGGCTTTGATGGCCGGCTGACTGTTCACGAATATGTTTACTTTTTCATGTGTTGTGAGGTAGTCAAAACTACCGCATATTTTATGTTTCGCACGCGACGTCATCTATGTGTTACCCCAACACTAAATGTACCCTGCCCGATGTCGCGTTTGCTCAAACGCAAAAGCTGGTTGTTGCATGTGCGCAAACGCAAAAGCTTGATCTCCGCTCTATGCACAAGGCGCGAAACCAGTCGTTCCGGTACGACGCTGGCAGAGCCGGATAACATAAAGAAGAAGACTGAGAGCTGGCCGGCAAACGGAATGATTTGCCAAAATTTAGTTTTGCAAAAAGTTTGAGACAGACCGGGACGCAAGTGAGAATTTTGTAGAAAACAACAGCAATTGCAACAGAAACAGCAACAACAACAGCAGCGGACCACAGCGGGCAACAGCAACGGCAGCTAGCAACAGCAGCAGCAACAACAACAACAGCAGCGACCCACAGCGGGCAGCAGCAGCGGACAACAGTCAACACACACAGCACGCAGCCGCTGTGGCAAGAGGCAACAGCAGCTACGGTGTGCAGTGGCAACTACAACAGCAACGATAGACACAAGGCCAGCATCCACAGTTGCAGACGCAGCGCACAGCGAGAACAATTTTTGTGACGAAAGTGAATTAAAACCTAAAACAGTGAGAGTGAGAAGTAGACGCACACGCATTTGGGCACACACGTTTTCTTCCACACGCTCGAGCATAAACACACACCGGCACACAAAACATTTGGACACACACTCTGAGCACACACATATTTGGCAACGCTCACTGGCACACTCTCTGGCGCACTCACAGACACACACATTTTTCCACACACACTCCGAGCACACACATATTTGGCAACGCACACTGGCACACTCTCTGGCGCACTCAAAGACACACACATTTTTCCACACACACTTAGGAAGGACGAGTGTGTAGTTTTCCAAGTGCGGTCGCGTTTTTACTCGCTCCGGTCTGGTGACAACTTGCAGCGTCTTACCTGATTAAAAAATAACAAATAGTCAGTGTGGTGTTGAGAGTGACTGGGTAGCATACCTGGGTACTCGTTCTCACACCGAAGTCTCTATTTGAGGTGTTTTGTGGTTTTAGCAGTCTGCGTGACCTTTTGCGGGTGTGCGTTTCTGTTACAGCTTCACATTTGCACTTTCCTGGTAGTGTACTGTTTGTGTTTTCTTTTCTTTTGCACGCTAACACACTCTCAGCTGTGCTATTGTGAGTTGTCAACTATACAGGCAACATCCGAATATTTTTCAAAAAGTTTTTACAAAATAAATATTTGTGTCGATAATAACATAAACTTTTTACTGTGCTACGTCTGCACATTTCTCATAATTTTGGACTCTGTCTTGTGCAGTGTCGGCTAAAACAAATCATCTGCTTTTAGGAATAAAGCGTTGGCTAACTATACTTAGCCCGTTGGGCTTATCGGGTGCCCCTCCGCTTTTATTGACAGAGAGCCGGCAGCCATGAACAAAAACAAAGAGACTCTTGGCATTGCACTCCGGAAAGCTGTCAGCGAACCCTCATCTACTCAAAGCAGTAGCTCCACCACAACATTTACTAGTGCCACCAGCAGCACCGCATACACAATGGCAAATGCTTCAATAAGCAGCATCTGCCCTGGAATAAGCATCACTAACCAGGAAAAACCCACCTTGACATGTCCCGAAATGTCAGCGAAATCTCTAAGCGAGGCTGCCCGAAGACTATTGGATGCTCAAAAACGGAGAGCGGGCAAAAGGAAAAAAAATGTTAAGTCTTTGTCCCCCCTCCCTAACTCGAAAAGAGTAAGCGGCAGCCAGGTACTTCACTCGCTCCCCACTACTAGCCGGCAGGTAAACTCTAGTAATAGATTTGCCATTCTTGACACGGATATCTCTACTAATGAAGAGCATGAGAAAGATGTAATGATTGAGGATACTGATGTTGACAGTGATCATATTGATGAACATCAACCTGAAACAATCAATGCTGGTCAATGTTCAGAATCAACTAACACTGGCAATCAACTTAAAGGTCCCCCGAAACAACCGCAAATTGTTGTTAATATAAACAACTTAAATGACTTATTTGAACTTATAAAGGAAGTGGCAAATTTGAATAACGTTGTCATCAAATCAAATCAAGGGGAAACGGTCAGAATCTTTCCCAAAGACAGTGACACTTACAGAAAGATCGTGAGCCGAATGGATGAGATTGGTATGGAGTTCCACACATACCAAATGCAAACAGAAAAAGCACACAGAATTGTAGTAAGAGACTTACATCACAGCACCTTAAGCAATGACATAACTGCCGATCTGAAACGTTTAGGCTATGAAGTTCTTCACATCCACAACCCTAGTTCAAGGATTAATAAGGACGATAAACTTAATATCTTTTTCATTAATATAAAGCCTTGTGCCAAAATTAATGAAATCTACCAAGTAAAGACCCTCTGCCGACAGAAAGTTTTTTTTTTTTTTTTTTGGGGTTCAGTTTGATTTTATTTAAGATCTGCCCGTGTGGGCAAAAATTAAATAATATGGCTTGAAACTTGGCAGTAATTAAGTTTAAGTTAAGGAATCATTGGGGGAATCAGGAGCTAGTGTGGGGGGAGGATCAGACGTCAACCAGGTGTGGGAGGTCAAGCGGGTGGGTCCTCTGGAGTCTTCTGGTGGTAAGACTATTGTCAAGGAGTGAATGAGCTAGATTGCTGGGGTGATTGTGTAGTCTGGCAATGTAGCTGACACTTAACTTTGAGATGACCTCCTTGACCATTGGCATGCGTAGTTGGCCGTGAATAGTGGCGTTGTCATGGTACACGTGGGCACCTGATATAACTCGGAGTGCCTTGTTCTGAAACCGCTGGATCAACATCCGATTGCTCATGCTCGCGGTCCCCCACAGCTGGATGCCATAAGACCAGATGGGCCTGAGAATGGAAAGAATGCGAAAGTCTACTGAAATTGCACAATGTCGTCGATGCCAAGAGTACGGCCACACAGCTAAATACTGCCGCAGACACCCCAATTGTGCAAAGTGTGGCGAAAATCATCCAACCACACAATGCACTCTTCCAGTAGATGCACAGCCCACATGCTACCATTGTAGTTATAATCATATGGCCAGCTATAAAGGGTGCCAAAAGTACCAGGAGTTTCTTCGCAGATCTATGGCGCCTGCAAGAAAGGCGAATAGTCAAAATAAGACTGGTCATGTAGTCATTTCCAGAGACCTGCAACAGTTTCCTTCCTTGCAGTCTAATCGCCAGAAGAGTACAAACCAATCAACAGCGCAGCAGCAACGTATTGCTCAACATCTACCATCTGTAGGCACTGGCGAAAACACAAGAGCATCCTATGCCGCAGTAGCAAGAGGCAATGCAAATACAAATCCCTTTAGGGAGGGACCGGCTCAGAGACGTCTTCACAATATTCAAGCGCTACAGATATCGCAGCAACAACTTATGAATGTTCAGCAACCAAATTTAGTTGAAGTTCAAGCATTGTTACAACAACAACAGAAACAGTTTCAGGATTGGCAACAGCAGATCCAACAACAACAGCAACAGCAGTTTCTTATGTGGTTGCAGCAGCAGCAGCAAGAACAGCAACAGTATAACAGCCAAGCTAATCAACGCCTTGAAAAACTGGAAAAAATGGTATTTGAAATGGCCAACACTATCAAACAATGGGCTGGGTATAAACCTAATACTCAGTTTCAAAACAACGTTTTACCTCCACAATGAATCCACTAAAGATTCTTATTTGGAATGCTAACGGCATTTCAAGAAAAGCTAAAGAAGTTGAGCTCTTCGCGCACAACAACAGCGTAGACATTCTTCTTGTGACGGAGCTTAGAATTAAAAGAGGTGATACTGTAAAGATATATGGATATACTTTCTATCCAGCATTTAGGCCATCGCGTAATAATAATAGCGTTGGCGGAGCTGCGGTGTTCGTCAGGACTACTCTTCGCCATTTTCCACAAAAGGTTATTGAGACATGCAGCATACAAATGTCATCAGTAAAAGTAGCTACATTATTGGGTGACGTGGAGTTCAGTGCCATTTACTGCCCTCCCAGCGTCAGGATCGACGAAAGATACTTTATCAACACACTACGTGCTTCTGGCCAAAGGTATTTGATTGGTGGCGACTGGAATGCCCGACATTGGCTTTGGGGCGACACCTACAATTCACCTCGGGGGCGAGAACTAGCAGAAGCCATCTCTGTCACTGGAGCCAAGATCCTTGCAACTGGATCGCCAACCAGGTACCCATACGTGCTCGGTCATATGCCTTCGTGCATTGACTTTGCAGTGTACCATGGAATACCTGACTCTCGAGCTACTATAACTCAAAGCTGGGATTTGAAGTCTGATCACTTGCCTCTAATAATAAACATTGAGACAGATGGTGCTTATGTGAATCCAAGCCCTCGGCTAGTCACCAAACACACTGACCTGCTTGTCTTTAGCCAACAATTGGAGAACTCGATTCAGCTGAATACTATGCTAAATTCTGGTGAAGACATTGAAATGGCTGTTGATAACTTCACAGAAAGTATTTGCAGGGCTGCGGCTGCTTCAACGCCTACTGTTCCTCGGACAGGCACCACCTAAGGAATAGTCCTAACAAGAGAGGCCAGAGAGCTTTTGACACAGAAAAGAAGACTCCGGAGGCGAGCAATCCGAGATGGAATTTAAAAGTCAATTCACTAAAGACCACCAATCCTTGCTTCACTTTGAAGACCCTTATTGACCACACCCCACCCATACAACTGGATGGCGTAACTTTGGAACAGCCCTCGCAGGCTAAGTTCCTCGGGATCACCCTTGACAAGCGTTTGACTTTTGGCCCTCATTTAAAAGCTACGGCTCCGAGATGTGGTCAAAGAATGCAACAACTACGGTGGCTGATCAACAGAAGAAGCACCATGTCACTCAGAGCCAAAAGAGCAGTCTACGTGCATTGTGTAGCCCCAATCTGGCTATACGGAGTGCAGATTTGGGGAATAGCTGCAAAGTCTAACTTTAAATGCATAAAGGTATTGCAAAATCGTGCCATGCGTGCCATTACCAACTGTCCCTTTTATGTACGCGGCACCACCCTCCATCGTGACCTGAACCTGCAAACAGTGGAGGAGCAGATTGGAAGGCACACTAGCAGATATAGTGATAGGCTAAGAAGACACCAAAGTGCGCTAGCAAGATACTTACTACCTGCCAGGCCTCTAAGGCGATTATCAAGAAAAGGTTTTGCCAAAACTTTTGGACAAAATTAAAAACAACCTTGCTATATGAGAATATTTGTAAGTCCTCATGCGCGAAGCATGAGGTTGGGTTCTATTATTTATCTTATAAATGTGTTGTTATGATACTATTTCTGCATTGTACGGATTCAACGCTTAATTAAAACTAATTATCAAAAAAAAAGCTGTGCTATTAGTGTTTTACGGGTGCCCACATTCTAAGCTGATCCCAGGGCGGTCAAGCTTAATCACTGGGCAAGCAGAGTTAACAACTCTCTTCGTCTGCAACAGGTGGCGCTACTTGAGTTCGGTTCTTGTACAAACTAAGCTTGTGAGGTACACTTTCTGTTGCATACTTTCGGGCTGCAAAGCAGTGTAGCACTAATAAAAGGCGTGTCTTTGCTAAGGAGACTCGTAGCAATTAGGTGCAAAAGGCCACGGAACCGGTCATAACCAACCCTCCCCCGCTGCGGCGGTGTACCTTGAGGGGGCTCTGGTGACCGAAACGGGGCGGTATAGCCCCCACCATCAAAATCGAAGGGAAATCTTCGGTCGTCGCGGGTTTGCTTTCAGAGCTCGTAGCAAAGAACACGCAGATATTATAGGATGGCAGAAAAATCTTCCCCATTCTTCCGAAGGCCAGCGCTGCCGCGATCTCCACCATCGCTACAGCTTGGACTGGGCTTAGAACTGGCCCACGCTGAGGCTGTGTCTCAGGCATTGGAGACAACTTCATCCGCGCCATTGGTAGCGGCTACATAGCGACAAACGGTTCAAGGAACTGGTATCACGGCGATAATAGCACACCAACCCAGGTCTCCGGTTAACCTTAGGAGCATACTGGTGCAGATGGGTGCTTGTATAGACGGAATAAGTGCACGGTTTGACACCAAGAGGCACATCAACAATCTGGAGCGCGAGGAGTTGGCTAGACTAGTAGACTTGCAAAGGCAGGCTATGAACTGTCTGGGTTCTGCAGCAAATGAGAAGGCCGTCCAGACTTCGCCAATCATTGAGGGCTGCGCCAATAGAAAGGCTAGGAGTACGCATGGTTCGGTAGTACAAACCAAGGGAACTCCGAAACGCTCGCGCGAGCCGTCGACATCTCGCTGCGCCACACCGCCCAAACGGAGCAAGGTAACTGCAACCGCAAGCGCGCAAAATCCAGAGCCCCCCAGTGGACCATCTCTGCCTAAGGACAATCCCTGGTCGAAGGTGGTTGGCCGCAAAGGCAAAGCAGCGCGCACACGGACTGACGCAGTCACAGAATCGGGCCTAGGCGACTGCAGCTATGCAGAAATATTAAAAGTGGTTAGGAGCGAGCCATCACTTGCGCATCTGCGAGAGGATGTTAGCACAATACGAAAGACGGCTAAAGGCGATCTGCTCTTCCGGCTAAGCAAACAGCCGGCACACAGTGCAAATGAGTTGCAAATAGCGGTTGGTAAGGTGTTTGTTGGTTGTGCTACAGTGAAAACCTTAACGGAATCGAATCAGGTGGAAATCTGCGACCTTTATGAGCTAGCGACCAAGGAGGAATTCCTTAATGCTGTAAGGACAGCCCTTGATGATCCGACGCTGGATAGCAGCGTAGTCAAGTCGCTGCGGCACATGAGGGCTGGCATGCAAACAGCATCCCTGAGCTTACCGACAGCTAAGGCGGTCAAGCTGGTCGATAGGGCGAAAATCCGCATCGGGTGGGCAGTATGCCGCATCAGACCCCTAATCCAGCCAAGGCGCTGCTACAAGTGCCTGGAGTATGGACATATAGCTGTCCACTGCAAGAGCGGTGCCGACCACAGCAAGGCCTGCTACAAGTGCGGAGGTGATGGACACGTTGCAAGACTCTGCAACCAGCAACCAAAGTTTGCCCTTTGTACGGGTAAAGGAGAACGGATGACTGACCATGCGACTGGTAGTTATAGGTGTCCTGCGTACAGGGAGGCTGTCAAACACGCAAAATGGTAAAAGTCCTGCAGCTCAACCTCAACCACTGTGTCGGTGCCCAAGCCATACTGGAGCAGACGATCTTGGAGGAAAACATTGAAGTCGCGGTGCTTAGCGAGCCACACCACCGGGCAACCCCTAATGCTAGGTTGTGGGCTTCGGACAGATCTGGGAAAGCTGCGGTGTGGAGCTGCAGTGACCGACAGTCGCCCTTTACGCACACTCTAGCCTCTGAGTGCTTCGTGCGTACGAAACTAGGGGATCTCTGGATTTATAGCTGCTACTTACCGCCAAGTCTCACGATAGGCGAGTTCGAAGTGGTGCTAATGGAGATTGCGGATGACTCCAGAGGTCGCAGCAACGTTATACTAGCTGGCGACTTCAATGCGTGGTCAACCGACTGGGGCAGCCAGTCTACGAACGCTAGGGGTACCATCCTCGTAGAATCGCTTGCATTCCTCGACCTTGTGCTTCTTAACACTGGGTCGGAGAATACATTTGACAATGGAAGTGCGGGCTCAATTATTGACCTCACCTACGTGAGCAGTGCACTCGCCCGCTCGGCACTGTGGTACATAAGCGACTGCTACACCGGAAGCAACCACGTGGCCATCATGTTTACAGTTGGAGAAAAGCTGCGGGTGCCGGCAAGGCCCAACACTAGTGTAGCATACCGGGTTGAGTCTCTCAACACCCGGACTTTTGTGGATAATATTGCTCATATGGTAGCAGGTGGACCGGCGCAAGATATGGTGGAACAAATGGCTCAGCAGCTACAAGCTGCATGTGCTGCGAGCATGCCCCATAGGAAGGCCTACCGACGCCATCACACAAGCGTGTTCTGGTGGAACAGCGAAATAGCTGAGGCTCGGCGAGCCTGCCTGAGATCGAGGAGGCGTTTTCAGCGAGCAGCCACACGAGAGTCGGGGTCAACTCACTCGTTGCAGCTTGAGTTTAAGGCCACTAGAAGAGTGCTAAAGAACACCATCAGAGCCAGCAAGAAGGAATGTTTCCTTAAAATGTGTGACTCAGCCGTTAAGGACCCATGGGGGAAAGCATACAAGATGGTCTCCAAGCGTGTGAGCCAAGGCAACAACAGAGCGCCTCTGGAGCTAGTCCGCATGAAAGAAATAGTGGCGAACCTGTTTCCACACGGAGCAAGCTGTTTATCGTCAGCTGGCGCAGCTTCCATGCAGGAAGGCGTTGCTCCAGTATCGGTGGAAGAAGTGCAGCTGGCAGCAAGGAAGCTAGCATCCAATAAAGCGCCAGGTCCTGATGGTGTTCCAAATAGGTTCCTGCATCTGGCAATCATGCATTGGCCAGAACTGTTTGCCAAGGTGTACACCACGTGTCTGCGAGAAGGCATCTTCCCGGACAGGTGGAAGGTGGAGAAACTCGTCTTGCTGCCTAAGCCAGATAAGCCTCCCGACGACCCGTCAGCTTACCGGCCTATTTGTCTCATTGACAATAGTGGCAAGGTTTTCGAGACGATCATAGCTGCTAGGCTGGATGACGCCGTGCAGAACGCTGGAGGTTTATCGCAGCTCCGATTCGGCTTCAGGAAGGCGAGATCTACTACCGATGCGATCAGGTCAGTAGTCGGTATAGCCTCAGAAGCGATCTCAGGCACCCGCTGGCGCTTCGGCAGTAAACAGTACTGTCTGGTGGTGACCATCGAAGTTCAGAACGCCTTTAACTCTGCGAACTGGAGCTGCATTTTGGATGCTCTGGCTGGTTTCAGAGTGCCAGGCTACCTTGTAGCTATTGTGAGGAGCTACTTCAATAATCGAAGGCTGCGTTACCAAACCGATGAGGGGGAGAAGGAATACGCCGTTTCAGCTGGTGTTCCACAAGGATCAGTTCTGGGTCCTCTCCTGTGGAACATCATGAACGATGGGATTCTACAGCTTCGGTTACCGGAGGGTGCCAGCTCTATTGGTTATGCTGATGACGTCGCTTTGGTGCTTGTGGCTAAAGACCTACGGCGAATCACAGAGCTCGGCGATCGGTGCATAGACGCAGTGACGCGGTGGCTGTCGTCTGTTGGGCTTCAACTCGCTGCCCAAAAGACGGAGGCAGTGCTCATTAGCAGCCGAAAAAGGGTGGAGTATGTTGACATCACGGTGGAAGGCGTCACAATGCGGTCCAAGGACTGTATTCGATACCTTGGTGTGGTCATTGACCGGCGCTTGAGCTTTGGCGAACACCTGGCGTTCGTACATCGAAAGGCAGCGGGATCCGTGCGAGCCCTAGCGAGGATGATGCCTAATACGCGGGGTCCCAAACAGCAAACGAGGCTGCTGCTCATGAGCGTAATGAGATCAATTGTGCTGTATGCTGCTCCAATTTGGGTCGGCGCAACTTGAGTGGCCACTTATATGAAGGGCATCGCGTCAACATACCGGCTCTCTGCCCTTCGTGTCTGCTGCGCCTTCCGCACAGTCTCCTCGGATGCAGCGCTGGTGGTTGCTGGGATGATACCGATCCACAGCTTAGCAGAAGAAGCCGCAGCGGTTCTTGAAGCAGCTCCAACGGAGAGAAGAGCGGCTAGGGCTGCAGCCCGAGGGCGGAGCCTGGAGGCCTGGCAGCACCACTGGAACAACTCCACAAAAGGGCGATGGACCCACCAATTGATTCCTAGTGTTCGGCGATGGGTAGAGAGGAAGCACGGGTCAGTCACTTTCCACCTCACCCAACTGCTAACGGGACATGGCTGCTGCAAAAGCTATCTTAAGCGTTTCAAGCACGACTCCGGTTCAGAGTGTAGCTGGTGCAGAGATGGCACGGAGGAGGATGCAAGACATGTTTTTCTTCTAGTGTGGGCGATTCGCACAGGAACGTCTCCAGGTGAAAAGCATGATTGGTCAGCCCCTTTCACCAACTAACCTGGTGGACCACATGATAGAGAGGGAAGCGGTAAGGCATGCGGTTTGCGGATTCCCAGCTTCCACGATGGCAGAGCTGAGGCGTCTGGAACGCCTAAGGGCGATCGTACCATAAACATTGCCATTGTTTCTGCGAAGCAATGCTTCGCGGCGGTCCCGCAGAGACTGGCACTGTCTATGTTTGTTATCATTGTATAGTTTAAGTAGGTTAAGTTTTTTTACATTGGAATAAAAAAAATAAATAAATAAAAAAACACACACTTATACACACACACTCTGGCAAGAGTTCACTTTGTGACGTTTACGCGCGTAGTCGGGTTTATACGGCGCAGGTGCTGATTGAGTTGAAAACAAATCGCTGAAGTGCCAAACCTATTGTGAAAGCCAATTTATAGATTAATATACGCTCTGGAAAGCTGGCCAGCATACCTGATGTCCTCTTCGCCAATGTCAGGCGTGTACCATAAATTCTAGTCGTCGGGCCATTGTGGAGGATCTTTTCAATCCGCGCGCAATCTGGGGTACAGGTGCTGCTGTGTGTGGTAATACTGCATGTATATAGAACACACATTGCTCACTTTATTCTCTGTGGTGTGCAAATTGAGTTTATTAGTGTTTTAGGAATACAAGAGTGCAGATCGCGGGCGTACAAGGGCTGGGCTTTGTTCAGCAGTGCCAGCTGAGCGAACAGCGCTTGTCTGCTTTTGTTGGTGGGTGATTCGTGAACAGGGTGGAATCGCGAACAAAAACAATTGCATACGCGCAAGAGTTTTGCTGCATAGCCAACAGGCGCACCAATAGGCGATTTCTCCAGTAGGAAACTTCAAGCAGAAAAAGAAAAAAGCCACGGTACCGGCTATTACCAACCCTCTGCGTCGCAGCCCTGCGGGGCTTTGGTGACCGAATCGGGGCGGTATAACCTCCACCGGTTAAATACCGTAGAGAAACCTTTGGTCAACGTTGGACTGCTTGAAGTTCTGAAGTTCTGCGAGTAAGTGGAAACCAGGGGCAACAGTGAAGAACATTGTGCGCCGCTCAACATTGCCGAGATCTCCCCCTCAGGGGATTAGACCACCCCCGGTGCAAGTTTTGGTACCTCCAGGTACCATGTTTGCACCCGCGGCAGGCGTTTCACAACAGGGACGCGAGCCGGAAGAGAAAGATGTCTTCGAGCAGCTGGGCGCTACTCTGAACGACCTTAATGCCCTCCTCATCGGGCAGCGGCATGTTTATCAGCTGGTGAGAGACCTAGCTGCGAAGGCAGTCAAGCTATACGAAGCCTCGGCGGGCAGAAGCAAGGCATCCACCCTTGCTAGCGCAGAGAAGGCCATACAAACGTCGCCGATGCAAAATTGCCCCTTAGAGCAGCTGTCAGGACTAATCAGCATCGTAGTGGCGTTGCGAGGGTAACCGTGACACCAAAGAGACGGCGAGAGCACGAGCCAGGGCAGCAAGCGACGCCCTCCAAGAGGAAGAGAGCTGGCAACGCAATGGCAGCGGCTCCGTAGGCTGCTGCACTTAATACGTGGCAAACTGTCCAGAAGAAGAAGGCCACCAAGCCAGCCGGCAAGGCGCCTGGCAAGCAGACTATGAAGACCAGGTCCGATGCGCTGGTTATAAGAACCAGCGAGCTTTCTTACAGCGAAGTTCTGTCGTAAGGTACGCGCAGGAGCGATGGAAAGCTCAATGGCGTCCGCAACAAGGTCTTCAAAGCCCGTCGCACAGCAAAAGGGGTTTTGCTTCTGGAGCTAAATGGAGTAGGCCTGGAGTGTACTGAACAGCTTAAGGAAGAGGTGAAGCTGGTGCTGGGCACGAGTGCAGAGGTTCGCTCATTTACCGAGCAAACTCACTTTGCCATTCGTGACCTGGACGAGCTAGCCACCAAAGCGGAGATAGTGGCTGCAGTGTCAGTTCATCCAACTGAAACGACGGGACTCCACTAATCAGCGTCCATCGGGAGGAATACTACGTGCGCGCATTGGTGGGTGGCCTTAGGTTCTATGCAGTCTACCTACCCCCCAGTCTGCACCTACCAGAGTTTCCCTTTACTCTGGACGCCGTCACCCGATCGTCAGTAGTAGGAGATTGCCGGTTCTGGGACACTTTAATTACACCCATAAATTTTATTTTTGGACAGGTTAATTACTCCCCGCTGATTTTTTTTTTTACCTTTTTATTACCCCCCGCTGATTTTTTGACCCTTTTAAAAAATACCAAGGGTGGATAACAAAGGATTGAGAATTTCATCAGATCAAGCGTGGTCACCTGTGAGTGCATCAAAGTCAAAGGAGGGTTGAGAACAAAGGATTGATAATTTTGTCAGATCAAAATCTTACAGCGTTCAGATGGACACCTGTAAGTGCATCAGAGTCAAAGGAGGGTTGAGAACAAAGGATTGATAATTTTGTCAGTCAAAAATCAAAACACAGTCAAGGTTGGTTAGTACATCATAGTCAAAGGAGAGAACATTCCTATCTCGCATTGTTATTAACAATAGCAGCAACAAGCACACCAGGATTTGTGAGAATCGGTGCTCAAAGGATCTGCTTTGGCTATTTTACTAAGAATTGTTAGAGACAATTGTGTGCCTGTTAATATGCTTTACAAAGCACACCTGCATGAAATAAAAAACGAATTTTTATGATAGTAAGAATCAGTGAGCAAAGAATACAAGGATAGAGTCTAGTGAGTGCCTGTTTGATGTGCGTTGTTTTGCACACCCGTAAGCAAGCCATAAACAACGATCATGTTCGTTCATGATTTCATGATCGTAAGGGTCAGTGAGCAAAGTATGAGAATTTTCTTTCGAAGCAGCAGCAACAAGGTCAATACATAGATTCTTAACAAGAGTATTGATACTTGTAGACAAAGATTTGAAAGTGTTAAAGGGAGAAAGTGTTAAAGAGAGAAAGTGTTAGAGGGGGAAAGTTTTAGAGGGGGATAGTGATCCTCCGTATGTAAGTATAATAAGACACGTCCAATCATGTTATTCTGCACACGATCGTATATGAAAAGCAGGTGGGGGGTGCTTATTGATTGGTCCCCTTTATCCATAAGATGAATACTCTTAACCAATCCTGTAGCCATAGCATTTGAATTTTTAGCGCCATCTCTTTCTTACATGTACTGAACTTTTTTAGTGCGTACGTTTCTAACCTTTGTTTATTTATATCTGTTTTAACTATAAGTCAATTGCTAGGAAAATCTTATATCCTGTATTGACTTCAAATTCAATAAAAGAGATAGTTTTGGTTATTTTATTTATTTTATTTATTTATTTATTGTCAGCTATGAGCAGCTGACATGATAATAAAATTAATTTAAAATAATTATAATAAAAACAATTAAGTTTAAAATAAAATTTAAAATTATATGTAGTTCTGAAAGTAAATTAAGGTTGAAGAAATAATAATAAAGTTAACGGTAAAGCTCTGGGAACTTCAACAAGAACATAAGTGGCCCAACATTTGTTGCGTGGATTGGGAAAAACCCAGAAAAACCCAATCAGACCAGTGGTAGGTCAGTGGTTAGTGGTTACGATTAGATAAGGCAAAAAGGATAGATCGTTTTAGTACAGGAGTCGAGGTCTCTAGAGAGACAAGGGAATAAAGCTTGTTATAGTCAAAACATAATACACAAAATGGTTCATGAATTAAATAGTTGCTCGAGCAACGATCTAGGCTGAGGGGTAAAAAGTTACGAGTAGATCTAATGGGAACATTTAATTTTATTCGACTTAGAAGAACTGATGAGTCGATTTCACCATTAAGTAGATTAGTGATGAATACTACACCATGCATAATTCTACGGTTCAACAGAGAAGGAAGATTAATTAAAAGAAGTCTACTTGAATAGGGGGGTAGGTCTATTCCAGGAACCCAGTTAAAACATCTGAGCGCAAACAGAAAAATTTGCTCTGCACAGATTCAATTCTATCCTGGTGAATCCCGTATTGCGGGGACCACACACAAGATCCATACAAGATCCATATAGCGTTTTGGTGGTGTAGGGATCATCGAACTCTTTTGACCACCGCTTGATGAAGCCAAGAACGTTTATGGCCTTATTGACCATCGAAGATATGTGAGAATCAAATTTTAATTTGCTATCAAGAATGATGCCTAAATCTTTAATTTCAAAAACGCGGACAAATGATGAAGCATCAAGCACGTAGTGAGCAGTATGAGGGGTATGTACCTCTACAAAAAGTCATGATTTTACATTTTGAACAATTTAAATTAAGTAAGTTATAACGGCACCAAGCCGACAGTGCTCCCAAGTCCGACTGTAGTAAGTTACTAAGAGAATCATCATTATAGGTGAAACATACAGGGGTGCCACAGAAAACGCTTTCGTCCGAATTTCATGCCTTTTCTATTTCACGGTGCCACAGAGAAAACGGCTGACTAGTTTTGGACGTTTGCAAATCGTCGCAAAACCCTGGAAATCTGATGCTGCCACCTAGTCCGATACAGATTTTTTGATGTCAGAGTCAGCAATGCCACATTTCTTAAAGAGAGTTCGGAGTAATGTGTTTTAATAAAATATATATGGAACCACTTTGGTTTTCCTTTAATTAAGCATTAAAAAAAATAGCTCTTTGAAGCTAGAACAAGTTTAACTGCAAAATTCTTTTACTGGCTGTGCAATTTGTGAAAACATTTGTGGGCAGCTGTAATTCTGCCAGGTGGCAATGGCTTGAAAAATGCAACAGCTGATAGATGGCAGAGCCATAACAAAACTAATCAAGAAGAAGAAAGCGCGCTCAAAATGTAAGAAAATTTAATTTTTTTTCGTAACTATTTTAAAATGTGATTTTTCAAGGGGAAAACATCGCAATCCACGCCAAGAAAATAAATTCTTAGAGTTTATGAAGAAGTACCCGGACATTGCCCGCAATTTTATCAAAGGGGACAGGGTGGCTGTAGCGGCAGCTTGGAATGACTTGGCGCTCCAGCTGAACACGCTAGGCCCTCCAATTAAAACTGCGGAGGAGTGGCGCAAAGTAAGTACTTTGCCTTGTAGATAGTAAATTGTAGGAAACAGTAATGACCATTGTTAATTACAGGGTTGGAAAGACTGGAAAACGAGTATTAAAAAAAAAATTACACACAACAGGAAGGAGACCAGGGCAACAGGCGGCGGGCCATTTAATATGTTGATGCTTTCTTCAATTGAAGACGAAATTGCAGTACTGTGCAATTTATATGAGGCGGTTGATGGGGTGACGGGCGCCATAGCAATTGGCATCCTGCAGCCTAAAGATGAAAAAATTGAGGATAAAGACGATGGTACGTTCATAACTATTGAATCTTCGCCAAAAAGGCAGAAAATTGATGCTACAGGTAGCAGAAGAAAAGAAGCGCTAACAGAAAACCGGCTGGCTGCAATGGTGGAAGACGAAAAAATATTACTTACTCAAATGAAAGACGAACTGGTGGGTATAAAAAAGGGTAATGAACAGATTTTAGAGGAGCTAAAAAAAACTAATTTAATTTTAGAAAGATTTGTGTTAGCTTTAGAAAAATAATTTAAATAAAACTATTAAGAAACTTAACAAAGTAACCATATTTATTATTCCAAATTACATAAATAAAACGTCAACGTATTATTAAGGAAGCTGCTATGTCGTCTCGAATTTGGAAAGTTGTTTCCGGCTGATTTGAGTTATCTGAAGATTCAACTTCTGCGTGTCCTTCAGGAGCTTCATCAATACAAAAATACTCATCATTACTTTCGCGGCATAAATTGTGAAGCGCGCAGCAAACATTTATAATACAGGACACCTTTAAGGGACTGTACAAAAGTATCTCTTGGAGTAATTTAAATCTGCTTTTGATTACTCCAAAAGTTCTCTCAATTACATTTCTTGCAGAAGCATGACGCAGGTTAAAAGCGTGTTGGTACGAGCCTTGTGTTGCACTTCTGTAAGGCGTTAAAAGAAATCGCTCCAAGGGATAACCCGAGTCCCCAAGGAGCCAATTGCCACGTGAACCACTGTCATACCGTTCTTGAAAAAAAGACCTGGCTTCGCTCTGACTCCAAGCGCAAGAGTCATGAGTTGCTCCAGGCTTTGAAGCATCCACATAAAGAACTTTCAGGTCATAATCGCATATCTATAGGAACCATCATTTGAAAGTTAATAAATGTATGGAATAACATATGAACAAAAAACGAGTACCACTACACACACATAACAAAACGGACAATCCAGTTAACAAACCACCTCTACACTTAAAGTATTCATTACTTACTACCATTGCATTAATGCTATAATACCCCTTTCTATTAAAATAAACGTGTTCGGCACTGCTGGGCTTCATTATCTTGAAATGTGTGCCATCGATGCAGCCAACAACACCCGGAATGCTAAACTTTTGATAAAAATGCTGTTTGCATTTCGTTAGCATATCCTCCGATCTATTGAATAAAGCGTGGCCCAAGATTTTTTTCCAGCAAAGGAAGTATAATCCAAAGGATTCTTCCAACGGATTGCCTTGACATTGACAATTCTGTTTCCTTTCCTATCGCTCGTTGAAACGACCCAACTCCTAAAAAACGCAATGCAGTCGCCAAGCACAGAATTGTTGAAATCGAAGAAAATGGGATGTCTTTCTCGATTATATTGAGAATCCTTTGAAACGTCCTCTTATCAACACGATAATTATAACGGAAACTATTTTTGAAACGAAATTAATTTGCATGAGACATTGAAAAAAAGCAGAAAACGCACATATGTACATACGTATCATCAGACTGCGAATACGGATCAGATGCGCATCTGAGAAGCTTTCGCTGCATGGTCTCTTTTCTTATTTTTCGCCGCCGGAGCTCTTCGATTGCCAATAACCTCGCTAATGGCATTTTTGTGCAATTTAATTTTATTCAATTTGTTGATGATTTTTGAATATCTGATTGCTGCCAGTCACAAAAAGTTGCCATGCAGTTGGAAAATAGCTGCTAGAGTTGCCGGTAAATTTAAATTGTTTTCGCGCCAAAATTTAATTGTTTTATTTGTATTTTAATTAGCTTTAAACAGTCAAACAATGTAATTAAAACACAAAACATATCGAAACCTATTATTCTGCAACTTTAAAATGAAAAAATTAGCTAAACAAACACTTGGCTTATTTAGTCTGGCACGGTGGCAGCCCCTAGCAGCCAAGTCCGATAAGGTTGGTGCCCAAACTAAAAATATGAAACCATTCGGTAACCTGTGGCACCATGAAATTGTTTGGACGTTTTTGCTACTAGTGAAAATCAATTCCATGAGCGTTTTCTGTGGCACCCCTGATAGCTTTACATCATCAGCAAACATAAAAACACGAGAATTGATAATAACAGCAGGCAGATCGTTAATAAAGAGATTAAATAGCAATGGTCCTAGGTGACTCCCCTGAGGGACACCAGAGGTAACAAAAATAGATTTGGATACAGAAGATTTAAAAACTACTTTTTGTGTTCGGCCACACAAGTGCTCAGAAAGCCACGACAGGAGTTTTGCTGGAAATCCAATAATATTTAATTTTGAAGCAACAAAGAATGACTAACAGAATCAAATGCTTTACTAAAATCTGTGTAAACGACGTCAGTTTGCATTTTGTCCTGAAACCCTTTGATAACTAGTGAGGTAAACTCAAGAAGGTTGGTGGTAGTAGATCTTCGCCTAACAAAACCGTGTTGATAAGGGGATAAAATTGAACTACATAAGTGCTGCAATTGAGAGCTTATAATTTTTTCAAAGACTTTCGGAATGGCAGACAACTTTGATATACCCCTATAGTTTTTAACGTTACTCTTAGAACAACTTTTATGAAGTGGAATAATAAAAGATTCCTTCCATATTCTAGGAAACACAGCTGAGTCAACCGATAAGTTAAACAATTTATGTAAAGGTTTACAAAGTGAATCCGCACAGTATCTAAGTATGCAACCGGGCACTCCATCTGGACCAGGCAAGAAACCTGGTTTGATAGAGTTAAGGTCACTTAGCAGCGTACACTAAGTTATAACTGGGACATATATACAATTTGAGGTTTGCACTTGAAAAGGATAGGAGTTATTGCGACTATACAAGCTCGATGAGTAAACCGATTGAAAATACTCCGCAAATAGATCAGCCACTGCTTGATCGGAGCTTGCTTTTGTATTATCAAGGTAAACCGAGGATGGCATGCATGAAGATTTACGTTTAGAGTTTACAAATTTATAAAACTGTTTCGGATCGCGGGAAAAGTTTGATCTGCAACGATTGAGATAATTGTTATAACAAAAAGTGTTTACAGAAATAAAATTAGACTTTGCAATTATATACGAGGATAAATCTATAGTATTTCCAGATTTTTTAAATTTTTCATAGGATCTCGTTTTCACGTTTTTTAATTTTGAAAGTTCCCTCGTAAACCAAGGTGGTTTATTTTCACTTGATGGAACAGTGAGGGGAACACAGTTATCCAAGTGCGAATTCAAAATCCTGTAAAAAATGGCAATTGCAGTTTCTATATCACTACAAGAATACAGTTGAGACCAATTAGTATGTTGAAGCAAATCATTCAATTTAGTAAAGTCAGTTTTACGAAAGCAAAGTGTCTTTAAAGAATTGTTAGATGCTGGTCTAAGGTTAATAATATCAAAGGAAAGTTCTAAGGTTGGATGGCAGGTATCTTCGGGAAGCACTAAAGGGTGTACTCTACTAACGTTACAACAATCAGAATCAGAAACAAATATCAAATCCAACATTTTATCACAACTGTTACGCACCCCGTTAACTTGTGATAGGCCTTACTCTAAAAGGCCATCGATAAAATCATCAGAAGTGGCCGGTAATTGGGCTGAAGATGTGTCATTCAACGACCATACAACATGTGGCAAATTAAAATCACCAACCACTATAAGTTGATCCATATCCGTCAACAACGACGACACAAGCTGCAGGGCACCCAGATGTGATATGTAAATGTTATTATCAGAATTTGCATGGATATAAGAGCAAGTAATATATAGTGAGCGACCTCTAAATAATATTTCAATACACATATGAACTCAATATCTGGACGATCATGAGAGTGAATCTGTTCAGAGGAAAAACAAGAATCAACGGCAATGAGAACCCCGCCTCCCTTGCGGGTGGTGCGATCGCATCTGTACAAGTTATACTTATTAGGCAAAACGGAATAATCAGATATATTAGGTTTTAACCAGGTTTCTGTGAATCCAACTATCTGTGAATCAAAGGACAAGCTGTTTACATAAAGTTCAGACAGTTTAGTGTTAAGGCCTCGAACATTTTGATAGGCCAAGCTAACTACTTTTGTTAGTTTTTTGCCGCCGAAGTTGAGGCAACAGGATGGATAACAGGCGGTGCTTTACTGATTCTTATACCATTATTAACATTGTTTCGCCGTTTAACATACTCCTTTACCACGAGCTTTGGTGGCAAAAACTTTTCAGAACAAATTGTTGTTCGGGCGGAACACTCAGCTTGAAGGAAGATATGCTCCGGGCATGTTTAAACTTAAACTTTTCAACATTAATAAACGGGGAGTCAATTTTACTTTTAACATAGGCAAGTGTACCTATAGTAGAATTAATAGGGACGCATGCTGTTGAAATCGAGGGTTCATATATTGGATTGGGAGTAGAGTCATTGACTGTGTTAATATCGGGTTGCGAGCAGGCGAATTAAATAACATCAATGTGCTTGTTAATGTGCCCATTGGAGGATTTTTACAGGGGACTAGAAGAGGTTTTATGGGTTGGGTAGATGGAGCATTGAGCGAATTACAATCCTAAGCCTTTTTTCGCTTCGGAGAATCTAACATTACCCTGCCATTTTTAAAATTCGACTCTAGCTCTTTAAAAGATACATGCAAGTTGTTAAACGCAACCTGCATAGCTTTAAAGCCTGCGTGAGTCTGCCTTATGAACTTGGAAGATTCATTCACCACTTCTCTGCAGGGCTCACAGTACCATTTCAAGCCAGTGTTTGCTATTAAGCAGTCTCTAATTAATCAGTAAAGCCAGAACATTTCAAATGGATCATGTTATCACATAATCTACATAAAATGAAGTCTTGGTTGTTTGACCCAACCAATTTGCAACTTGAACTGCAGCAAACAAGCATATTGATAATGATTTAATAAAAAAAAACTAATGAGTGTTAGAACTCACGAGCGATGTGTTAACAGCTGCTTGTACCTGTTTGGTTTCTTTATATTAGCATAAAAAAGAAAAGAATAGTTTATTGAATTTAGTTTCCCTTTTATTAGTATAATTTTTATTTCAGGAGGCTTTTTATGCAGTGATCTGTGTAAATGCAACTCTGGTTTAAATTTATGGTCGATAAACATTAATCGTTGCCATCGATTGTTTTATTTGTTAACAAATGATTATTGATTGAGAGAGAAACAAGTAAATAAAATGGATTTAGCAAAAGAACTTTTGAGTGCGACAGGTATGGCGGTTGAGGCATTGGATTTTGGGCTCTTTCACCTTCAACGTTTCGCAAATTGAATGCAAACTGCTGGAGCGCTTTACCCTGTCCTTATAAATATCGCTCCGAACATTATATAAATGTTCGTGCTGCTCATATTGACTTAACAGCAGTTCAATCAACTCTCTTGTCCAAAACATTTTAATTAATAATTTTAAACCACAATAATGAACAATGTATTTACTAATTGCGGCAATAGTTGCATGTGCGATATTTCGTATCGATAATTTTATTATTCACATCAAACACTGTATTATTTTTGCATAGGTCATATATGTTTCAAACGCACTTTAATCGACGGGCCGCTGAACGCAAAGGGAAACTGAACAAAACAACAACGTGCTGGCTTGTCGTAGCTGAGACGCACAAGCTGCACAAAGAGTAAATACCCCTTGAACCAATATTCAATAATTGTCAATAAAAACTCTAATATTTGATTTTAATATATATATTGTTTATGCTAGAATATAAACAATAAACAATGCTAGAATATAAACAAACATGTAAAATTGAAATTATATTAAAGAATCTCAAGTTTTGCTATTCAATTGCACAAAGTTCATATTAAGTTATACTACCCTATAAACTTGGACACATCGTTAGCAAGACTTTGTATTTTACAGTTATTTTCTGCCGCTACACCAATACAGTCATACTCAGATGAATATGTATATGAAATTTTGCAGTCGGTCCACGAGTGCACGCTAAATTTGTTCGTAGTTCGAGCCCGTTACAGTTCGGCACGCCCTTTTAGCAGAGCTGCACGCTGCTTTGTTTGCATGTATTATCAAATGGAAGAAACGTGTACCCGTGGCTATAGATGTTAACACATCAATAAAGAATGACCTAGAAAAGTTGATATGCTTTATCAAACAAAAAGTAGGGTGCTAATGAAGTAAGAAAGTGTCAATGCAATGAGCACTAATAAAACAATCAAGCAAAAATCAAAACAGCGTTTAAGCGACTACGTATATATATATATTAAAATCATATATTAAAATTTTCATTTACTATCATTGAATGTTGGTTCAAGGGGTATTTTTTCTTGGGCCCATATTCCATAAGCCGTTTCTTTGAGATGGACTATATCGGCGTTTTGTGCACTAGGTGGTTCAATTCACTCCACAAATTTTCAATAGAATTTAGATCCCATCAGCTTTGATCGTATCTTTAATGGTAATATGTTTAGTTAATTGGGGAGTATGAATAACGAATTTGAGTTAAATTGGCTGAAAATAATATAGTTTTATTCTTGGGAATAGAATTTTTAAAAAAGGGTTTTTAGTGCTTTCTGTCAGTCTACTTTGAAAATTTAAGCTTTTTAGCTGTATTGGTTTGGGCTCGCGGTGAATACCTTCATATAGAGTGTTAATTTTATTGAAGCAAAACTTTCAAATAATTAAATATTATAATCTTTAAGTAGGTTAATTAAAATTATAACAAAAAAATGTATAAATTATGCTATTTAAAGTTCAGCAAGGTGTCTGCAAGATTTACCATGAGCCTGAATACCAAATGGTTGGCGGAAAGAACAAAAAAAATAATGAAGATGAGTAAGCTTCACAAGAAAATGGCTTATAATTAAGTATTTTCCAACTTTCTTATCTTAATTACATTACAGCTTACCGTATCCAACAAAGGTTACCCAATGCTACTATCTTGGCATAGCATCATCTTTAGGTGGCTGTGGAACCATTATAGGCACGGCCACAAACCTCACATTTAAGGGCATTTATGACTCTGCATTCCCTAATGCTACTGAGAAAATGGATTTTGCAACATTCATGTTCTACTCGGTGCCCTCAATGCTGGTTTATACATTACTGACATACGTGTTTCTGCAATGGCATTTTATGGGCCTTTGGCGGCCAAAGAGCAAGGAGGCCCATGAGGTGCAGTTGGGCAATGATAATGCTCATGTGGCCAAGAAGGTTATTGATCAGCGCTACAAGGAGCTAGGGCCTATGAATATGCACGAAATTCAAGTAATGATACTTTTCATAATAATGGTTCTCATGTACTTTACACGCAAACCGGGAATCTTTACCGGTTGGGCGGAACTGCTGCCTGCAAAGTAAGTACACAGTTTTGCTGAAACTAACCTTAAGCGACACAAATCCTGAAAAAACAAGAAAAAATCCCGAAACCTTATATTTTTGCGGGAAACCTTATTTTTCCCAACTTTAATTGGTAGTAGCTTCTTGCGACCCCCAAAAAAACTACATCAAATATATTTTAGCCACGTCCACCTATTTCGCCCTAGCCACGACAACCTCAACCATTGCAAGGGTATGCTGTGTATGCTTCATACCTAAATTATATATCAAACGATGAAATTCTCCAAGAGCTAAGATCACAAGGAGTAGTCTATATTTACAAATACTCGCGATTTATTAATGGCAAAGCTACTCCTACTGGAGCGGTGCAGCTAACCTTCGACCTTTATACTCTTCCAACCAAATATCAAATCTCATGGCACACAGCTCGTGTCAAGGAATATTTCCCAAGTCCAATGAGATGCAATAATTGCCAACTTATTGGTCATACCTCAAAATTCTGCAAAGGTCCGTCCACGTGCAATACATGCAGTCTTCCTCTGCATGAACCAACCCCATGCGCACGCACGCAATGTGCAAATTGGAGCAACGAACATGCTGCCAATAGTAAAGACTGCCCAAAATATAACGTGGCACGGGAGATTCTAAAAATCAAAATTAAAGAGAAATACTCAATGAATGAAGCAAAAGCCAAATTCGAGCAACAAACACCTCAACCACACTTAAATAAAATCCAAACTTACTCAGAAATCACAGCCACTGATATGGTTGTCACAAAAGAACACACAAAAGACAACGACTTAAAAACAACAAACCACTCAAACAAAGAAAAACCAAACACCAAACACCAACCCAAACCATACCCATTCGCATTGACGAATTACTCAAAAGCAAACCACGAAAACAACTCAACTGTAATAAAACTGATTACCTCTAAATCTTCAAATACCAATACACACCAACAAACGATTACAGCAAACGACTCAGAAATGAAAGCAGACACAATACCGCAACTCATAGACTACAAAACACAGAAGAGTAATGCACTCAAACAAAACGACTCATTTCTCTCTGATCCACATAGTGTGATCAAAGAAGATATTGAGTTATAATCAAAACAAAACTCTACCAGCCTCTGGTCTCCCGCTCAACAATAGCGATTTGCCCACAATGACTTGATGCATTGGGGGGCCGAAGTTGCTTAGTTGAGGGGGAGAGCACACAGAGAGACAATACAAACATAAAAAATTAAACAACTATAACTTCCTTTATATTATGACCCTTAATACAACACAATGGAACATAAACGGATACTAAGACAAATACCACAATCTATCTCTGTTACTAAATGAATATAAGCCAAAAATAATCGCACTACAGGAAACTCATCTCGTCCCCGACGATACAGCCTTCCACACTCCAAAACAATTTTCACTCTATTAAAAAAATGACATAGATACACTACACACAAAGGCGAGTAGAGGAGTCGCACTTCTCATTGCAAAATCTATTGAACACAAATTATTAATTTCCATTCAAACATTCTTGCAATTGCTGTAAAAACCAAATTGAAATACCATTTGTTATTTTAAATATATACATTTCGCCAACAGAAAAAATCGTTGAACAGGATTTTCGCGATCTTATCAACAATCTTTCATGTAATAAGCCAATACTCATGCTAGGAAACTTTAACGCCTGGCACTCGTTTTGGGGATCTGCTTCTTACAACCAGCGGGGAAATGTAGTTGCAAATTTTATCCAAAACAGCAGCTTGATTGTACTAAACAATGGAAAGCACACTAGAAAACATTTAAGCACAGAAAACATGTTAAAATACAAAAAGGCGAATGCCAAATTTAAGTATGAAGCTAAAAACGCACAAAAAACATCCTTTGCTAACTTTACCAACGATATTAACCCAAGCACTAGCTCAAAAACACTTTTGGATAAAGTTAATATTATTACAGGGGTTCAAAAGAATTGGCACATCCATGCAATGTAAACTAAGACTGAAAAAACCCCTGACCCAAGCCTGGTCCAATTACTTAAAGATTCAAACTTCTCTGAAAATTTCATCAAAAACAAACAGCTTCACTTAAATCAATTACCATTAACATATATCCCAAAAACCAGAGCTAAACTTATTAAAGCACCGATCACGACAAAAAAACTTCAGTCCTGCCTTCACAGCCTTAAAGGATCCACGCCAGGATTTGATAATGTCCCATATGAAATTTTAAAGAGACTGCCGCCAGCTGGCTTGCAAAAACTTTTAGATCTATATAATAAAATATTAGATACAAGCATCATACCGCAACAGTGGAAAATAGCAACCATTGTCCCGATCAGCAAATCAAATAAACCAAAAAATTCGATAAACAGCTAATGCCCAATATCATTAATCTTCTGTATATCAAAAACACTAGAAACAAGTAGAAACGTTGCAGTCGGACGCACCCGACTGCGGTATACTCGATACCAGTAGTAAAACAGATTAAAAAAAAGCTGATTGCAATGGTGTGTGGATACGGCAGGGGTGTAGGCTGCCTCAAAGATTGCCTGGTGCAGATGGGGATGCCAAAAAACTATCTTCCTCCCAAATTTGGTGACTCTAGCTCAAAATTAGTAAAATTTGGGGGAAGGGTGGCTGGGGTTGGTAAGGGGGGGCGTGGCATCCAATCTTTTGCTGCAGATCTATTTATAATGTCAATTGCTATCCTCAAACAGAATTTGGTGACTCTAGCTCAAAATTAGTAGAATATGGTAGAAGGGGGGCTGGATGCTGGGGGGGGCGTGGCGTCCAAAGATTTGCTGCAGATCTGTTTGTGATGTTAATTGCTATCCTCATACCAAATTTGGTGACTCTAGCTCAAAACTAGTAAAATATGGTGGAAGGGGGGCTGGGGGCTGGTATAGGGGGGCGTGTCGTCCAAACTTTTTCTGCAGATCTATTTATGATGTTAATTACTTTCCTCATACCAAATTTGGTGACTCTAGCTCAAAGTTAGTAGAATATGGTGGAAGGGGGGCTGGGGGCGGTATGGGTGGGGGCGCCATCCAAAATTTTTGGGTTTCTTCACTTCCAATCTTGGCACCAAATTTGGCGGCTCTAGCTCAAAAGCTGTGGAAAATATAGGCACTTTTGATTTCAAAATGCAAGGGGCTAGGGAACGGTGGGGCGTGGATCCAAATTTTTGATGCAGTTTTTTGGGGATCGTTAACAGCTATCTTCCTACCAAATTTGGTGACTCTAGCTTTAGCTCTTTGGAAAATACACGCATTCCCGTTTTTAGTGAAGCATTGGGGCGGTTTGGGGCAGCTTGGGCAGTATGGATTGGCGTGGCATCCAAAGATTTTATGCATTTTTTTGGAGGTTGTAATCACCTATCTTGGCACAAAATTTGGTGGTTATAGCTTAAAAACTGTAATAGATATAATTATTTCTGTTTTTAAGCTGCGAGGGGGCTGGGGGCGGAATGGGTAGGTGAGGCCCCAGAACTTTGATGCAGTTTTTTGGGGGTCGTTTCCAGTTATCTACCTACGAAATTTTGTGACTCTAGCTCAAACACTTTGGAAGAAACACGCACTACCGTTTTTAGCGAAGCGTTGGGGTGGTTGAGGGCGGATAGGGCAGTATAGATGGGCGTGGGATCCAAAGATTTTATGAATTATATTGAATGCAACTATCTGTGAATCAAAGGACAAGCTGTTTACATAAAGTTCAGACAGTTTAGTGTTAAGGCCTCGAACATTTTGATAGGCCAAGCTAACTACTTTTATTAGTTTTTTGCCGTCGAAGTTGAGGCAACAGGATGGATAACAGGCGGTGCTCTCTTGATTCTAATACCGTTATTAACATTGATTCGCCGATTAACATACTCCTTTACCACGAGCTTTGGTGGCCAAAACTTTTCAGAACATATTGTTGCGAAAAGTTCTGGCGGAACACTCAACTTGAAGGAAGATATGCTCCGGGCATGTTTAAACTTAAACTTTTCAACATTAATAAGCGGAGAGTCTATTTTATTTTTTACATACGCACTAACATCTTCCAACGAAGTGTCGGAAGCTAGCCTAGACACGAATATAAATTTATTGATAGGCACAACAAGTAGAGGTTTAGGGGCCCCAAGTGAACCTATAGTAGAATTAATTGGGTCGCATGCTGTTGAAATTGAGGGTTCATTAATGGGATCGGGAGTAGAGTCATTGACTCTGTTAATATCCGGGTTGCGAGCAGGCGAATTAAATAACATCAATGGGCTTGTTAATGTGCCCATTGGTGGATTTGCACAAGGGACTAGGAGAGGTTTGATGGGTTGGATAGGTGGCGCTTTTAACGAATTACTGTCCGAAGCCTTTTTTCGCTTCGGGGAATCTACCAGTACCCTGCCATTTTTAAAATTGGACTCTAGCTCTTTGAAGGATACATGCAAGTTGTTAAAAGCAACCTGCATAGCTTTAAAGCCTGCGTGAGTCTGCCTAATGAACTTTGAAGATTCATTTACCACTTCTCTGCAGGGCTCACAGTACCATTTCAAGCCAGTATTTGCTAGTAAGCAGTCTCTAATTTTAGCTGTAAAGCCAGAACATTTCAAGTGGATCATGTTATCACATAATCTACACAAAATGAAATCTTGGTTGTTTGACCCAACCAATTTGCAACTTGAACTGCAACAAACCAGCATATCGATAATAATTTAATAAATAAGGAATGAACTAGAAAAGTTGATATGCTTTATCGAACAAAAAGTAGGGTGCTAGAATGAAGTAAGAAAGTTACAATTCAATGAGCACTATAGAAACGGTAAAAGAAGAGCGCTTAAGCGAGAGGGCGTGAGCGCACTAGCAGATTTATCCGCACCTACGTCGGATAAGAGCGGACGAAAACGTGAGAGGACTGATGCTGGCAAGCAACAGCAAGAAAAATAGACAAGCTGTTTGTTGTTAGTGTACGAACGACAACACAGAGTACACAGACTAAGCAGACGCAAATATATGTTTGTATTAATATGCGTTTGTTTTATATATTGCAAAGCACTGCAGCGTAAGTTCTACTGCAAGTCAAAATGTGATTAAATTCGGCAATCAATTGATGCACACAAAAACATATATACACAACGTATATTTGCGATCACTGCTAGAATTGTTTACCAAATAAAACCAATTAAAACTTCGTAAAACACACAAGAAAACAATATATTATTGAGAGCACTCAAAAACACAACCGTCACCAACGAAAGACAAAAGCTTACCTCATCTTAACTTGAATTCCAAAAAATCTAAGTATTTGATGGATTATTGAGATTACTAGAGCAATTTAAAGTCTTCAAAATAAAACAAAACTTTAAACAATTTTGGTCTCATTTTTATATTCGATACCGAAGGTAAAGAGTATATTGGGTTTGTGCAATGTCCGTCATGGTGTCTGTCCGTTTGTATGAACGCAACTTTTTTCCACACCCTTCAAGCTAGAGACTCAAAACTTTGCCAAAGTCTTTATCTATGACATAGTAAATTAACGTGTTAAGATTGGATACAACGATAACTAGGGGGCTGGCAAATCGATAAACTCGATAACGCAAAATCGATAGATCCAGCTATTTCGCAAGCCCTTACAGCTAGAACTACCAAATTTGGGGAGAAAATAGCTACTAACAATCCCCAAAAAACTGCATCAAAAATTTTGGAGCCACGCCTACCCACTCCGCCCCCAGACCCCCTGTAGTTTAACACTAAAAATGCCCATATCTTCTACAATTTTTGAGCTAGACCCATCAAATTTGATGCCAAGATAGGTGTTTACGATCCCCAACCAAATTCACAAAAACTTTGGATGCCACGCCCATATGTACTGCCCTATCCGCCCTCAAACACCCCAACGCTTCGATAAAAACGGTAGTGCGGGTATCTTCCATAGTGTTTGAGCTAGAGTCACAAAATTTGGTAGGTAGATAACTGGTAACAACCCCCAAAAAACTGCATCAAAGTTTTGGAGCCCCACCTACCCATTCAGCCCCCAGCCCCCGCAATTTAAAAACATAAATGCTTATATATTTTACAGTTTTTGAGTTAGAGCCACCAAATTTTGTGCCAAAATAGGTTATTATAGCCCCAAACAAATGCATAAAAACTTTGGATGCCACGCCAATCCATACTGCCCAAGCTGCCCCAAACCGCTCCAATGCTTCACTAAAAACGGGAATGCGTGTATTTTCCAAAGCGTTTAAGCTAGAGTCAGCAAATTCGGTAGGAAAATAGCTATTAACGATCCCTATAAAACCAAGCACTTAAATTACTTAAAATTATTGTTACACAGAGCAAACCTCAGTTTGAGCTTATTACTTGAGTTTATATTGACATTATGCTAGCGTTGCCGATCTCACGCTTTTACATGAGTGAGACTCACTCATGCCAGTTCTTTACTTTAATTTCTAAGAACTGCTCATACCGAAATATGCGCTTACGTTGCTGATCTCACGCTTTAGCGTGAGATTTGTTTATGTCTACAAAGATATGAATGCGGAGTGGGTGTAAGTGAATATCTTACTTCCAAATCCTTAAAAAATTTGCCTGTCCTCAGGCGACTGTAATTTCTGGATATAATTTTGGTTGTTCTTGTACATTTTCATCTGATTTATCTTTTACAATTAATGTTTTTGGTAGACTTTTAAACTTAAAGGTTAAGTACAATAATATGCTTACACTTGTAATAGATAATGACATTAATGATATTATTTGAAAAGTGTTATTATTTTTTGTATTTTGTTCAATTAATTCTTTAGCATGTAGATACAATAATGGTTCAGTTTTTGTTATATTGTTGCTTACATAAATGTTTTGTGTAAAATCTAATCTTGAATTGGTTATTGAAATTTCATTTATTTGCAGTTCACAATTATAAATTTTTATAATATTATATTTCCTTTAATTTTAATTTCATTGTTCATACAATTTTGTTTGATGATTGATTCTGGAAAATTCCAAGTTAATACAATGTTTGGTTCTACATAATTAGTTTGAAAATTCTTACTTGTTTTAGTATATTTGCATTCTGTTTTTGTTTGTTTAATAAATCCTATTATACAATTATTTGTTTCTTTGATTTTGAACCAAAAACTTTATTATTATGTAAAAAGTATCTTTCCTGAATATTTTCTGTTAATATATTTTCATTTTTGTCTGGGTAAGGTATTATTTCGAAAATAGGCGTTTTATTAATTTCCTGAGGAATGTGTGATATTATGTAAATTTCATTTTAATCAGTTTTTAACCATGATGAAGTTTTTATATATAATAGTTTTTCTGGAGTTACGTTTAAAAGGTTGTCATGCTTAAGTAATTTAGGGTTGAATATTCCTAATATTGTGAGTTGCATACCCATTTCTATTTATTTATTTATTTATTTATTTATTGTCAGCTATGAGCAGCTGACATGAAAATAAAATTAATTTAAAATAATTATAAAAAAATAATTAAGTTTAAGATAAAATTTAAAATTATATGTAGATCTGAAAGTTAATTAAGGTTGAAAAAATTATAAAGGTTATGTTAAAGCTCTGGGAAATTCAACAAGAACATTAGTGGCCCAATATTTGTTGCATGGATTGGGAAAAACCCAGAAAAACCCAATCAGACCAGTGGTTGGTTAGTGATTTGTGGTTACGATTAGATAAGGCAAAAAGGATAGATCGTTTTAGTACTGGAGTCGAGGTCTCTAGAGAGACAAGGGAATAAAGCTTGTTATAGTCAAAACATAATACACAAAATGGTTCATGAATTAAATAGTTGCTCGAGCAACGATCTAGGCTGAGGGGTAAAAAGTTACGAGTAGATCTAATGGGAACATTTAATTTTATTCGACTTAGAAGAACTGATGAGTCGATTTCACCATTAAGTAGATTGGTAATGAATACTACACCATGCATAATTCTACGGTTCAAGAGGGAAGGAAGATTAATTAAAAGAAGTCTACTTGAATAGGGGGGTAGGTCTATTCCAGGAACCCAGTTAAAACATCTGAGCGCAAACAGAAGAAATTTCCTCTGCACAGATTCAATTCTATGCTGGTGAATCCCGTATTGCGGGGACCACACACAAGAACCATACTCCAGGATGGGACGTACTAGGGATGTATATAGCGTTTTGGTGGTGTAGGGATCATCGAACTCTTTTGACCACCGCTTGATGAAGCCAAGAACGTTTATGGCCTTATTGACCATCGACTATATGTGAGAATCAAATTTTAATTTGCTATCAAGAATGATGCCTAAATCTTTAATTTCAAAAACGCGGTCAAGTGGTGAAGCATCAAGCACGTAGTGAGCAGTATGAGGGGAACCTCTACAAAAAGTCATGATTTTACATTTTGAACAATTTAAATTAAGTAAGTTATAACGGCACCAAGCCGACAGTGCCCCCAAGTCCGACTGTAGTAAGTTACATAGAGAATCATCATTATAGGTGAAACATAGCTTTACATCATCAGCAACCATAAAAACACGAGAGTTAGTAATAACAGCAGGAAGATCGTTAATAAATAGATTAAATAGCAATGGTCCCATGTGACTCCCCTGAGGAACACCAGAGGTAACAAAAATAGATTTGGATACAGAAGATTTAAAAACTACTTTTCGTGTTCGGCCACACAAGTACTCAGAAAGCCACGAAAGGAGTTTTGCAATTGGGTGCAAATAATTTTTTCAAAGACTTTCGGAATGGCAGACAGCTTAGATATTCCCCTATAGTTTTTAACGTTGGACTTAGAAGAATTTTTATGGAGTGGAATAATAAAAGATTCCTTCCATATACCAGAAAACACAGCTGAGTCAACTGACAAGTTAAATAATTTGTGTAAGGGTTTACAAAGTGAGTCCGCACAATATCTAAGTATACAACCTGGCACTCCATCAGGACCAGGCAAGAAGCCGGGTTTGATAGTGTTGAGGTCGCCTAGCAGCGTACACTCAGTTATAACTGGGACATAAATGCAGTTTGACGCTTGAACTTGAAAAGGATAGGAATTAGTGCAACTATATGAACTCGATGTGTATACAGATTGAAAATACTCAGCAAAGAGATCGGCCACTGCCTGATCGGTATTTGCTTTTGTATTATCAAGGTAAACCGAGGAAGGCAAGCAAGAAGATTTACGTTTTGAGTTAACAAATTTAAAAAACTGTTTCGGATCGCGGGAAAAGTTTGATCTGCAACGATAAAGATAATTGTTATAACAAATAGTGTTTACAGAAATAAAATTTGACTTTGCAATTATATACAAGGATAAATCTAAAGTATTTCCAGATCTTTGAAATTTTTTATAGGATCTTGTTTTCACGTTTTTTAATTTTGATAGTTCCCTCGTAAACCAAGGTGGTTTATTTTCACTTGATGGAACAGTGACGGGAACACATATATCCAAATATGAATTCAAAGTCCTGTAAAAAATGGCAATGGCAGTTTCTATATCAGTACAAGAATAAAGTTGAGACCAATTAGTATGCTGAAGAAGGTCATTTAAGTTAGTAAAGTTAGTTTTACGAAAACATCGTGTCTTTAAACAATTATTAGATGTTGAGCTAAGGTTAAAAAGTTCAAATGAAAGTTCTAAAGTTGGATGGTAGGTATCTTCGGGAAGCACTAAAGGGTGTACTCTACTAACATTACTACAATCAGAGTCAGAAACAAATATTAAATCTAGCATTTTATTACTACTGTTATGCACCCTGTTAACTTGTGATAGGCCTAACTCTAAAAGGCCATCGATAAAATCATCAGAAGTGGCCGGTAAATGCGCCGAAGATGTGTCATTCACAGACCATAACACATGTGGCAAATTAAAATCACCAACCACTATAAGTTGATCCATATCCGTCAACAACGACGACACAAGCTGCAGGGCATTCAGATGGGATTTGTAAATGTTAATATCAGAATTGGGAGGAATATATGAACAAGTAATATAAAGAGAGCGGCCGCTAAATAATATTTTAACTCATAAGAACTCAATATCCGGATGATCATGCGATTGAATCTGTTCAGAGGAAATACAGGAATCAACAGCAATGAGAACACCGCCCCCCTTGCGGGAGGTGCGATCGCACCTGTAAAGGTTATACTTCATAGGCAAAACGGAATAATCAGATATATCAGGTTTTAACCAGGTTTCTGTCAGTGCTACTATCTGAGAATCAAAGGATAAGCTGTTTACATATAGTTTAGAAAGTTTAGTGTTAAGGCCTCGAACATTTTGATAGGCCAAGCTAACTACTTTTGTTAGTTTTTTGCCGCCGAAGTTGAGGCAACAGGGTGGCTAACAGTTGGTGCACTACTGAACCTACTATCGTTATTATTAATTTTATGCCTATTCACATACTCCTTTACAATGAGCTGCGGTGGCCAAAACTTTCCAGAACAAATTGTCGAGAAAAGTTCGGGCGGAACACTCAATTTGAAAGAAGATATGGTTCTGGCTTGTTTAAACTTGAACTTTTCAACAGTTATAAATGGAGAGTCTATTTTACTTTTAATGTAGGCACTAACATCATCCAACGAAGTGTCGGATGCTAGCCTAGACACGAAAATAAATTTTTTCAAAGGCACAACAACAAGAGGCTTGTGAGCCCCCGGTGTACCTTCAGTAGGCTTAATAGGCACACAAGCTGTTGGAAGAGAAAGATTGGGTGTTAAAATCGGGGAAGGGTTATGGTTTGGATTTCTTGCCGGCGAATTAAAATGCATTAACGGGCTAGCAATTGAACCCGTTGGGGGATTAGCGATAGGTACCAAAAGGGGAGTGGTGACCAAGACCGGAGGAACAGTGAGCGGATTAGGCCCCGAAGTCTTTTTACGCTTCGGCGAATTGCTCAACAACTTGCCTTTTTTGAAGCTCGACTGCAACTCGTTAAAGGAAGTATGTAGGTTATTAAATGCAGTATGCATTGTCTTAAAACCTACATATGTCTGTCTCATAAATTGAGTAGACTCCTTTTCGACCTCATTACAGGACTGACAAAACCATTTAAGGCCTATATCTGCAATTAAGCAGTCCCGTATTTTGGCCGTAAAGCCAACACACTTCATGTGTATCACATTGTCACACAATCGGCACAGAATAAAGTCTTGGTTGGATGATCCAACCAATTTGCAGTTGTTGCTGCAACAGACTAGCATATTGATTTTAAGTTGAATAAATAAAAATATTAATAAAAAGAAAAAAAGTAATATGCTTTATCAAAAAGATGTAGGGTTCACGAAAGTAAGTGTGAAGGAGTTGATGCAATGAGCACGATCAAACGGTAAAAACCAAGCGAGCGAGAGAGCTTGAGTGCGTTGGCAGATACAACTACAAGTACTTCGGATAAGAGCGGACGTTAGCGTGAGAGGACTGATGCTGGAGTGCAAGAGCAAGAAAATAAGACAAGCTGTTTGTTGTTATTGGATGAAAGAAAACACAGAACAAGCACAGAATAAGCAAATGCAAATATACGTATGTATGTACATATGTTTTTTTAAAGCAAATGCAGCGTTGGTTCTGCTGCGACTTCAAATGTAATTTAAGTCCTCAACTATTATTAAGCACACGTAAATATATACAACGTATATTTGCGATCACTGCTAGAATCGTTTACCAAATAAAACCAAGTAACACTAAGTGCACAAACACAAGAAAACAATAACTTATTGAGAGCGCTCAAGAACACAACCGACACCAACGAAAGACGAAAGCTTATTTCTTGGCTCTTAATTATGCATTGGCTCCTAATTTAAGTGCAAGCCAATTTTAGGTCTGTTGGTCCGTTCCTATGCAATCCATTTTTATTAATTTTTAGCTATCGAGATTAAACTTTGTTCAGAATCTAGCTTTGTGATGGTTTTTGCTTTTTTGATTGCAGCTTATTCATTTTTCAAATCCACTGTGTTCCGATACGTGAATTATATAATTTAGCTAACATAAGTGTATACAATACATTCTGCCTTCCGATGATGGTTGCCTTGTTTGTTTATATCGTTTTATTTTTTAATTTCTAAGGTCATTTGACTTACCTGATTTAAATATTAAATTTTTTTTCTGATAGACTAACACGGCGACTGTTTAGTTTTTCTTCGATGAACTTCGGTCGTCGTTTCGTTTTAAAACTGATTTGCTATAAGGCGTGTAATAGCGACTCCAGGATAAAATTTCGCTTAATAGGCTTCCAAAAGTTTTTTATTCTCATTTCAAGAATAGAATATGCTGCTGGAATTTACTAGAGGAAGCCAAACTCAAAAGGTCTGCAATGGCATTCAGGACCTACTTAAAGAGACAGCCACAGCAAAAGTTCTGAGACCATCCGCAAAAATAGAGATCCGGGATCTTGACAGTTATACAGAAGAATTGGAAGTCAAGCTTGCAATATCGGCCGCAACAAACGGATCGATCGATGAAATACGGGTACGACTGACAAAAACGAAGGAGCAGGAACAAAGACGAGCTTTCGTCATACTCCCAGCAGAATACGCAGAAAAAGTGCTTAAGGAACCGAGAATTAAAATCGGATGGACCCGATGCCGAGTAAAGCGCTGTGAAGACACTAAACGCTGCTTCAGATACTTCGTTAACATTCACGTCCAGAGTAGCTGCACGGGGCCGGATCGAAGAAACCTATGCATTACATGTGGAGAAGCCGGACATAAAATGAAAGAATGCACAAAGCCCCCAAGGTGCTGTGTATGTGCATACGAAAATCAAAAAGAGCTCAGTCACTTCCTGGGCGCGCATAACTGCATAGCCAGTACCAGGAAAGCCAAAGTATGAAGATCATTCAAGCTAATCTACACAGAAGTCGAACAGCAGACTCTCTCCTGTCACAAATAGTTCGAGAACATCAAACTGACATGGTAATAATAAGCGAACAATATAAGAACAGGCAAAATGGTATCTGGATTGACGATCTCACTAAAACAGCCGCTATATGGATTCCAAAAAGAAGCAGAATACGGCATAAGGAGGCAAGACAAGGCAATGGGTACGTCAGCATTCGAGTAGGCGACTATAACATACCAATTGGATGGGATAGAAGACATAGTTGTGCAGCTACAAGGCAAAAGCATCGTAGCCGGCGACTTTAACTCAAGAGCGGAACAATGGGGCATGCCATCAACTGATAACAGGGGTCGAAGAGTGGTAGAAATGGCAGCTAGAACTGGCCTTATAGTAGCTAACATAGGAACAACCCCAACCTTTTGTAGAGACGGATGTGAAGGTACAATTCCTGATATCACTCTATTTTCTGAAAGACAGTCTGAAGAGATACAGAACTGGAAAGTCCTAGATATTTACACCGCTAGCGATCATCAGTACATCTCGTTTGAATCGGGATCCAGCTCCATAATAAAGAGACCACCAACTTCTATTAGGCAGCAAAAATGGAACGTCTGACGCCTAAACATAGACGCCCTCAACGAATTTGACAGATGGATCGCTCCAAGCTCAAGTCCTGAGACCACAAAGAACATAGTTGACCACACTATGAACGCTATCAAAAGAGCCTGTGAAGCATCATTGCCAAAATCGGGAAATAGGCACAGAGCTGGACAGGTAGTTTACTGGTGGACGCAAGAAATTGACGCCCTAAGGCCTCGGCCACGCAGTAAGCGGCTGAGCGTCTGAGCGGCTAAGCGATGAGCAGCTGAGCGGCAACTCTAAGCGGCTTGTGGCCAAGCACAGAGCGGCTACTCTTGAGCGATTAGTCTTTAAAATGCCGTTGTCAAGAGCAGTTCGCCGTATGTTATTGTCGGAAAATCGTTTTCATGTTTATAGATTACTCAAACTGGGAAAAAAAAGAAGATATGGTGTTCATCCTATTAATCAATTAAGATCAAAATTCGGTGAATTCAATCATTTATTTCAGAATCTTCGAAAATTTCCAGATAGATTCTGGCAATACCTACGCATGTCTGTAGAAACTTTTGACATGCTGCTTGAAAAAGTGCAACCGAGATTAATAAAACAAAGAATTGCTATTTCTCCAGAGCAGAGACTGGTTTTAACTTTAAGGTATGTATTTTTATTATTGTCTTTTTTAAGATTTCTTTTTGTTTTTTAAATTTGTTCATTAACCTTAAGTTTCTCAATAATAATCTTTTGGATGTCTCCTCTTACTTCCAGTTTGTCCAATAGTGTCATTTTTTTCATGAATGGCAATAAGCAGTCTTCTTCCTTCTCCATATCCAATTTTAAAATTTTTAACCGTTCCTTTTCCAATTTTATAAATTCTGCATCCACATCCATGGCTGAGCTCTTCCTCTTTTGTTTTTTTAATGTGGCAGATGTGCAAGGGGTGTCATTTAAGTTTGTTAATATGTCCTCTTCGTTACCTAGTAAATCATCCAACAAATTTGTTAAATTTAACCCAGCACAAGTATCCACATGATCCGACAAATTTCCCTCAGTTGGATCCGGCACAATAGTGTCTTTAGTAAATGTCATAGATTCAAAGTGTGGCCATTTTATTTTAGTGGAGGTGGCTTCAGATCCAGACAATGGTCTTGGTATTTTTTGGAGGTTTTTACGATATGTGTCCTTTGTGTTCTTCCACTTGTTTTTTGCTTCCAAGCCTAAACAAACATTGTTATTAAATGACTGCAGTGTCAGCGCAGGCAAACATCCCGGCCGACGCTTGCACATTTAGAAGCATTCGTCCTGGATACGGCAACACGCAGGTGGCACAATTTTCGGTTCCGGCGAATGTGGCAAGCAGAATTACTGGCCTGCGCACAGTTCGCATTGGCTGCGCCATTCGTCTGCAGGAAGCACGCACTCGGTGCTACCGCTGTCTTGAGATGGGACATACTGCAAGCAGCTGCCGTAACCCTGTGGATAAGTCCCAGTGCTGCATCAGGTGCGGGGATACGTTCCATAAGGCATCGTCCTGCAAGAGCGATCTGGCAAAGTGCTGGGAGAGCGGCCTAATGGTCCTGTAGAAATGACGGGACTCCACTAGTCAGCGTCCATCGGGACGAATACTACGTGCGCGCATTGGTGGGTGGCCTGTGGTTCTATGCAGTCTGCGATCGTCATCGCTGGTGACTTCAACGCGTGGGCAGAGGAGTGGGGCAGCTTATCAACCAATGCTTAGGGACGGGCGTTGCTCGAGGCGATCTCGATCCTTGACGTGGCGCTCTTGAACCATGGAACGCAGCACACGTTCAGGAGAGCGGGACTGGGCTCGGTCGTCGACATTATTTTTGTAAGTAGTTCGCTGTTCAGTTCGTCCAGCTGGAACGTCGATGACTCATTTAATGCAAGTGACCACGCTGCCATATGGTGCACCATTGGGGTACGCCCTGATGGCCGTTGTGCTCCAGATCAACATTGGCCTAGGAATCGCGTCGAGACGCTAGATGCGCAGATTTTTTTTTTTTTTTTTTCTTTCTGCAAAACATTTGTTTAGTTTATTATTAATTAACATCCTAGTGTTAGTTAGAAGGTGGAAAGAAATAATTTAAATTATAAAAGGAAATTGAAAGAACAGTCACGGGAGATTAACAGTGAAAAGCTTAGTTTTAGTGTTTGTATACTATGTATGTATATATTAAAATTATTTTAAATTTTTTTATTTTTAAGCGTTAGGTATTATTTTGTAAGTGCAGCAGAAGGCTGCTTTTAAATTGTGGTGCGCTTCTTATTATCTTTAGGTCGTGTGGTAAGTTGTTCCACAGGCGAACAGTGTGTATAAAGTATTGTTGTTCAGAGACAGATAATCGATGGCGTACAATTGCTAAATTAATTGTCCGCCGTGAAGTTAAAAAAGTCAATTTATTATAAAGATAACTGGGCTCTTTTGTATTTATTACTTTGTGTAACAATATTAGTGCTCTAAATTGGATCCAAGTTTGCAAAGTAAGGTTATATATTTTGAATGCATATGGTGTAACGTGGTCTCTTCTTCCTAAATTAAACACATAACGCGCAATACTATTGAAGACAACATTGAGCCTGTGCTTACTAGCATCGTCTGGGTTTGAAAAAATGTCCACTCCATAGAAGAGAGTTGGTATAAGGTAGGTCTTAGCGACAATGAGTTTAATAGTAGTTTGCAAAAGATTCTTACTACCTGCCAGGCCTCTATGGCGATTATCAAGAAAAGGTTTTGCCAAAACTTTTGGACAAACTTAAAAACCACCTTGCTATATGAGAATATTTGTAAGTCCTCATGCGCGAAGCATGAGGTTGGGTTCTATTATTTATCTTATAAATGTGTTGTTATGATACTATTTCTGCATTGTACGGATTCAACGCTTCATCTAATAAAATAACAAAATAAACAAAAAAAGTTGGCAAAAGGTGCTGTGTCAGGTACAAAATTCTTAAGGCTGCATAAGTTCTACTTATTGATTTAAATTTGTGGTCACTCCAAGTCAGAGTCTTATTAAATATTATGCCTAGGTTAGCTACCCTGTCTACGTAGTCAATAGAATTATGGTCAATTTTAATTTTTTCTAAGTTTAAAGTGTCTATGGACTTCTTGTATATAGCTACTCACTTAGTTTTGGACGTGTTTAGACCAAGGCCATTACTTCGTGACCACTCGCTCACCTTTACCAATTCTCTATTAGTTACCCTTACACATTCATAAATTCTGGACAATGGACTACAACAATACAACTGCACATCATCAGCATACATATGGACATTACATTCAGACAAGTCATTGGGCAAATCATTAACATAACACGAGTACAGTAATGGCCCAAGAACTGCTTAAAGAAAGAAATGACGACGAACTTGACGGTGTAACAAGGGATTGAAGACGGTTTACTAGGTATGAGCGTAATAATGAATCGGCTGTGGCTGTGCAGGTAGCGGACGACTCCTCGCCATTCTTCCGCAGTCTAGCGCTGCAGCGTTCTCCACAGTCGCTGCAGCTTAAATTGGTGTCAGCCCCTCTTCAACTGAGGGCCGTTTCCCCAGCTATGGAGGCCACTTCACCGGCTGTACTGGGAGTTGCTGGGCCTATGTCTAATGCGGTGTTAGCGGCTGCTACTGCAAAGGCACCTGTCGCTCTTCGGAGCATCCTGGAGATGATGGGAGAGTTCATAGACGGAATCAGTGCCCGGTTCGACACCAAGAGGCACATATGAAACCTCGAACGTTAGGAGCTTGCAAAACTCGTCGAACTACAAAGGCGCACAATGAACTTAGTGTGTTACAAACGACGCCATTGGTTGCTGGCGGTTGGGTCCTGTCAAGAAGGATGGAACACCAAAGCGTCTACGTGAGCCTTCGTCTTCTCGGCGCACCACACCTCCAAAACGAAGTAGAGTAGCACCGAGTAAAACCACCCAAAACCTCGGTGCCCCCCGCTTATCAACCCCGCCGAAGGACAACCCATGGTCTAAGGTAGTATTGCGAAAAGGCAAGGCGGCACGCACGCGAGCGGAGGCAGTCACTGTGTTTGGCCTGGGATCCTGCAGCTTTGCTGAAATCTTGAAAGTAGTAAGTAGCGACCCATCTCTGGCACATCTTCGTGGCGACGTGGTGACAATCCGCAAGACGGCAAAGGGTGACCTTCTGCTGCGGCTTGGCAAACAGCCAGCGCACAGTACTAACGAGCTTCAGCTCGCAGTTGGTAAGGTGCCCGGAGATAGGGCTACAGTTAGAACCCTGTCAGAGACAAACCAGGTGGAGATCTGCGATCTCGATGAGCTAGCGACCAAGGAGGAGGTCTTCGACGCAGTGATTTCTGCTCTTGATGACAAAACGCTGGATATCAGCGTTGTAAAATCACTGCGGCACATGAGGGCTGGCCTTCAAACAGCCTCCCTGGGCTTACCAACGGCTAAGGCGGCTAACTAGTGGAAATGTTAAAGATCCGCATTGGCTGGACGGCGTGCCGCATTAGGCCCCTTTTTCAGCCGACGCGCTGCTACAAGTGCCTGGAGTATGGACATATTGCCGTTCATTGCAAGAGTGGAGCCGATCACAGCAAGGAGTGCCCTATACACAAGGAAAGGAGAGCGTACGACTGACCATGCGACTGGCAGTTACAGGTGTCCTGCATACCAGGAAGCCGTCAAACACGCCAAATGGTAAGTAAGAGTCTTGCTGATATATTTAAATCACTTTGCTGGAGCAAAAAGACCACATCACCGGGCGTCAACTAACAGCAGGTTGTGGGCTTCTGACAACTCTGGAAAAGCTGCTATGTGGAGTTGCGGCGCTCTGCAGTCCCCCTTCACTCATACCGTAGCTTCTGATAGCTTTGTGCGTTTGAATGTTGGCGGCCTGTGTTTCTATAGTTGTTACTTAGCGCCAAGCCTTACGCTCGAAGCGTTCGAGGCGGTGATTTTGAAACTTGTAGAAGACGCAAGGGGCCGCAGCAATGTCATAGTTGCTGGCGACTTTAACACGTGGTCTACGGAGTGGGGCAGCTCGTCAACGAACGCTAGAGAAACCATCCTTGTGAAGTCGATGGCAAATCTGGTCGTGGTTCTTCTCAACACTCGGACTAGAAATATGTTCAGCAGTGGCAGTGCTGGTCCAATCATCGACTTAACGTTACTACGTTAGTAGTGCACTCGCCCGTACGGCTCAGTGGCGTATATGCGACTGCTACACTAGAAGCGACCACGGAAGGCTATCGTTTTCTCATTAGGGGAAACGCAGCGGGCGCCAACAAGGCCCCCCTCTGGAGTAGCGTACCGCGTTGAGTCCCTTAACATAGCCACCTTTGTCGAAGCCATCTCAGGTATGGCAGCTAGTAGACCAGCGCTGGCTATGGTGGAACAGGTTGGTCAGCAACTGGGTGCTGCTTGCGCTGCAAGCATGCCCCTGCGAAAGTTCTACAATCGACATAATACCTGCATGTTCTGGTGAATTAATGATATAGCCGAGGCTAGGCGTGTATGGCTGAGAGCGAGAAGGTGCTACCAGCGAGCAGAGCAAAGAGACTCAATTGCAACACGTGCACTGCAGTTGAAGAACAAGTCGGCAAGGACAGCACTAAAAAACAAAATCAGGGTCAGCAAAAAGGAGTACTTCTTCAAGCGCATTGGAAGAGGTAGGAGTGAAGCGCCTACTAAGTGCACTCGAGTGAGGACATTGTGCAAACTCTTTTTCCTCAGAGTGTTAGTCCACTACCACCGATTAATGGACCGTCCACGGATGAGGGCTTCGCTCCGGTCACGATGGAGGAGCTGAAGAGCGCAGCACGCAAGCTCACCGCCAACAAGGCCCCAGGTCCAGACGGAGTGCCGAATCGTTGCCTCAAAATAGCAATCGACTTGCAGCCTGGTCTGTTTGCAGAGGTATACTCTAAGTGCCTACGCGAAGCTACTTTCCCGGACAGTGGAAGGTACAAAAACTTGTGCTCTTACCAAAGCTCGACAAGCCCCCCGACGACCCCACGGCATACAGGCCTATATGCCTCATCGATAACGGTGGCAAGACTCTAGAGATGCTGATCTGTGCCAGGTTGGAGGAAGTCGTACGGAACGCTGGTGGCCTATCGCCGTTCCAATATAGTTTCAGAAAGGCAAGAGCTACTACTGATGCCATTAAATCGGTAGTCAGTCAACTGGAGCTGCATTTTGGTGCAACTTCAGGTACGGGAGTATCTAGTAGCGAATGTGAGGAGCTTTTTTGAAAACCGAATCCTTCGGTATCAAACGGACGAAGGCGAAAAGGAGAATGCTGTCTCTGCAGGAGTTCCTCAAGGATCAGTTTTAGGTCCTCTCCTGTGGAACATCATGTATGATGGCATACTAAGAGTTCAGCTACCAGCTAGGGCAACCGCAGTTGGATACGCAGACGACGTAGCCTTGGTTCTTGTGGCTAAGGATTTACGGCGAGTCATAGAGCTCTGCAATTGGTGCACGGACGCCGTGACTCAATGGTTATCATCCGTGGGTCTGCAGTTGGCTGCCCATAAGACGGAGGCGGTCCTAATCAGCAGCAGGAACACGGTGGAATACGTGGATTACACGGTGGATGGCGTCACGATGAGGTCTAAGGATTGGATCCGCTACCTCGGCGTGGTCATCGACAGGCGCCTCAGCTTCGGAGAACATCTTGCGTACGTCCATTGGAAGGCGGCGGTTACCGGGCGCGCATTGGCAAGGATGATGCCTAACACGCGAGGTCCGGGGCAGCATACGAGGTTGCTGCTAATGCATGTGATGAAGTCGATCATCCTGTACGCTGCTCCAATCTGGGTCGGCGCTATGTCGGTTTCAAGCTACATGAGGGGCATAGAGTCAACGTATCGGCTCTCGGCCCTGCGTGTATGTTGTGCTTTCCACACTGTGTCCTCGGAGGCATCGTTTGTGATTGGTGGGATGACTCCGATCCACATCTCTGCCTTGGAAGCCGTGGTAGTCCAGGAAGCTGCTCCGTTGGAGAGGAGAGCCGTTCGGGCAACTGCCCACGAGCGGAGCATTGAGGCCTGGCAGCAGCAGTGGTACTTTTCCAACAAAGGGCGATGGACGTATCTGCTCATTCCATGTATACGTCGATGGGTGGCGAGGAAGCACGGGTTGGTTACCTTCTACCTCACCCAGTTCCTTACGGGCCATGGATGCTTCAGGAAGTACCTGATGCGTTTTCAGCACGACTCCTGTGCAGTGTGCAGGTGGTGTGGAGATGGCATGGAGGAGGACGCTCAGCACGTCATCTTCCACTGTGGGCGATTCGCCCAGGAACGGCTCGTGGTGGAAAACAAAGCAGGCCAGCATCTATCTCCGACCAACATGGTGGCCCTGATGATAGAGAGGGAAGAAGTCTGGCATGCGGTTTGCGCTTTTGCAGCTTCTACGATGGTTGAGCTACGACGTTTAGAAAGAGAAAGGGTGATCTCATCGTAGTCATTGCCAATGCCTCTGCGAAGCAATGCTTTTCGGCGGTCCCGCAGAGGCTGGTAATGACTGCGTAGGTTATATATTGTATAAGTTATCATAAGGCTAGTTATATTTCTGAAATAAAAAAAAATAAAAAACACACTCACATTTTGACACACTATGAAATATGACCACACATGAATGTGGCGAGCGTGAGAAAGCAGCGTCAGCATTAACATGCATTGACCGCACAAGCTTAAATGTATATGTATAACACTCGCACTCCAATATATAAGAACAGATACATAAGGCTCCTCTGCTGACTTCTCTGTCGAAGCAGCGAGGCATTCTTATAATAAGCTAAGACTCATAAAACCATTCTTATTTCCAACATCAATAAAGTAAGACGTAAATATACATGTCTAAAGACAACGTTTGATTTAATAAAGCTTGAACCAATACATGGCGACCGTGACATGTAGACAAATAACATGATGATCTACACGTGCTGCAATAATGCAAATACTTTAAAGAATTAAAACGCTGCTTTAGATGAACTTATACAAAACCAGCAGCAATATCAACAAGTGCAAATAATGATTCACAGTTTCAAACAAAACACGTTATATAAAACTAGCAGCAATATCAACAAGTGCCAATAATGATTCACAGTTTCAAACAATGAACAATATACAAAACCAACAAATTTTTACAACAAGAATACAACAATACACAACTATGTATGTACGCCGATATTCAGCGAAGTGAGAAAAAAAAACCAAAGCTAGATGCCTGTGCAGCCAGCACCAGCGACGTCAACGAGAAATAAATGCCAATTATATGCCTGTGCAGCCAGGACCGGCCACGCGAACGAGACATTAATGCTGATAAGTAAATTAAAAACAAATATCAACCATCTATGAGCGACGACTCATCGTACCTCAACGCTGCTCCCGTCGAGCAAAGGGACGCACCAACGCTACAAGAAGACTTGGAGGTGTGTCCAAACGATGGACCACGCCCACTCACATTATCTGAGTACCGGGCCCGACAAGAAAAAAGGAAAATCCCAAAACATAAACGAAGTGGAAAAAGAGTGAAACTCTTACAGCAACAGCGACTGGTCAAGGAAATGACCAAGTCGGCAAAGGGCGAATCATCGCAACAACGCTACAAAGAGCGTTTTAAGGATATAGAAGAACAACTTCGCACTTTTGTGAAACAACGCAAACGGGCAGCATAATTGCCAATGCCCCAATTTGCCATAGCATTAACTTCTAATCTCAAGCCGATGCGGGAAACCGCTGCTTGAAAATTACTAAGCTCTGATAGGCTTTAACTAATAAATGTGGTTGGAGAAATTTTTTAATGAATTCTATACTGAATTGTAAGCCAACCACATTATATAAAACCTAACATTTCCATGACAACCCATAACTTTAAATTAATTACTACTAAATTTACATCAAACAAAAAAATTTTCCAAAGGTAAAAAAAAAAAAATACATGTTTACCATCTATATAAAAAAAAAAACCAATTATCTGATCATTTCCATGAATCTTTGTTAAAAAATTAATGAACAATAGCATTTTCAAATTAAGATACACATTGCCTAGTTACAATATGGGTTTAGTAGACGTTAAAACGGTAGACTCGACCGCCAACGTTATTTACAAAGTTGACGTGTCATATCCGGATTTGACATACATCCTCATCTTGCTAGCAATTGTAGTAGTTCTTATGTTTATTAATTTAGCTTTTAAAATGTATAAAACCAACAAGAAGAGTTTACTTAGACCATACATAGGTAGCAGAGCTAACGGATTAGAAAACATTTAAAAGAAAAAAAATATGGTAGCATTAAAACTATTAGCAAAGTATGTTCCATTCCTTCAATTTCTCATTGAAAACGGACCAACAAATCAGAAGTTAAAAACTATCCTACAGTGGATAATCAATAACAAGACAGTTACGCTACACATGTAAAGACAGATTGAACGTGTAATAATACTTCAATATAAAAACCAATTAAGACAAAACATTCATATGACACAACCAATACACGAGCTATTTATTAACGAAATCATCAAAACAGAGTGCTGAAAGCAATGATTCGGACGTTTAAAAACAAAAGTTTTGCTTCAATTCCATAGTCGAAAACAAGTTCAAGCTACCACATATGGAATGGGCAGAATTTATTTATTTATTTATTTATTGTCCGCTATGAGCAGCCGACATGAAAATAAAAATAATTTAAAATAATTGTAATAAAAAAAAATTAAGTTTAAAGTAAAATTTAAAATTATTTGTAGTTCTGAAAGTAAATTAAGGTTGAAATAATTATACAGGTAACGTTAAAGCTCTGGGGAATTCAAAGAAAATAAGTGGCCCAACATTTGTTGCGTGGATTGGGAAAAACCCAGAAAAACCCAATCAGACCAGTGATAGATTAGTGATTAGTGGTTACGATTAGATAAGGCAAAAAGGATAGAAAGTTTTAGTACTGGAGTCGAGGTCTCCAGAGAGACAAGAGAATAAAGCTTGTTGTTGTCAAAACATAATACACGAAATGGTTCATGAATTAAATAGTTGCTTGAGCAACGATCGAGGCTAAGGGGTAAAAAGTTTCGTGTGGATCTAATGGGAACATTTAATTTTATTCGACTTAGAAGAACTGATGAGTCGATTTCACCATTAAGTAGATTAGTGATAAAATTTACACCATGCTTAATTCTACGGTTCAACAGGGAAGGAAGATTAATTAAAAGAAGTCTACTTGAATAGGGGGGTAGGTCTATTCCAGGAACCCAGTTAAAACATCTAAGCGCAAACAGAAGAAATTTCCTCTGCACAGATTCAATTCTATGCTGGTGAATCCCGTATTGCGGGGACCACACACAAGATCCATACTCCAGTATGGGACGTACTTAGCATGTATATAGCGTTTTAGTTGTGTAGGGATCATTAAACTCTTTTGACCACCGCTTGATGAAGCCAAGAGCGTTTATGGCCTTATTGACCATCGACGATATGTGAGAATCAAATTTTAATTTGCTATCAAGAATGATGCCTAAATCTTTAATTTCAAAAACGCGGACAAGTGGTGAAGCATCAAGCACGTAGTGAGCAGTATGAGGGGTACCTCTACAAAAAGTCATGATTTTACATTTTGAACAATTTAAATTAAGTAAGTTATAACGGCACCAAACCGACAGTGCACCCAAGTCTGACTGTAGTATGTTACAAAGAGAATCATCATTATAGGTTAAACATAGCTTTACATCATCAGCAAACATAAATACACGAGAATTAGTAATAACAGCAGGAATATCGTTAATAAAGAGATTAAATAGCAATGGTTCTAGGTGACTCCCCTGAAGGAGACCGGAGGTAACATAAATAGATTTGGATACAGAAGATTTAAAAACTACTTTCTGTGTTCGGCCACACAAGTACTCAGAAAGCCACGACAAGAGTTTCGCTGGAAATCCAATAATATTTAATTTTTCGAGCAGCAAAGAATGACTTACAGAATCAAATGCTTTACTAAAATCTGTATAAAAGACGTCAGTTTGCATTTTAGCCAGAAACCCTTTGATAACAATTGAGGTAAATTCAAGAAGGTTGGTGGTAGTAGATCTTCGCCTTACAAAACCTTTTTGATATGGGGATAAAATTGAACTACATAAGTGCTGCAATTGAGAGCATATAATTTTTTCAAAGACTTTCGGAATGGCAGACAACTTTGATATTCCCCTATAGTTTTTAACGTTGGACTTACAAGAATTTTTATGAAGTGGAATAATAAAAGATTCCTTCCATATACCAGGAAACACAGCTGAGTCAACCGATAAGTTAAACTATTTATGTAAAGGTTTACAAAGTGAATCCGCACAGTATCTAAGTATACAACCTGGCACTCCATCTGGACCGGGCAAGAAGCCGGGTTTGATAGAGTTAAGGTCGCCTAGTAGCGTACACTCAGCTATAACTGGGACATAAATGCAGTTTGACGCTTGAGCTTGAAAAGGATAGGAATTATTGCAACTATAAGAACTCGATGAGTATACAGATTGAAAATACTCAGCAAATAGATCGGCCACTGCCTGAACGGAATTTGCTTTTGTATTATCAAGGTAAACCGAGGATGGCAAGCATGAAGATTTACGTTTTGAGTTAACAAATTTATAAAACTGTTTCGGATCGCGGGAAAATATTGATCTGCAACGATTGAGATAATTGTTATAACAAAAAGTGTTTACGGAAATAAAATTTGACTTTGCAATTATATACGAGGATAAATCTATTGTATTTCCAGATTTTTTAAATTTTTTATAGGATCTTGTCTTCACGTTTTTTAATTTTGATAGTTCCCTCGTAAACCAGGGTGGTTTATTTTCACTTGAAGGAACAAGGAGGGGAACACAGATATCAAAATGCGAATTCAAGGTCTTGCAAAAAATGGTGATGGCAGTATCCATATCACTAAAAGAATAAACTTGAGACCAATTAGTATGCTAAAGCATATCATTTAATTTAGTAAAGTCAGTTTTACGAAAGCAACTTGTCTTTAAAGAATTGTTAGTTGCTGGTCTAAGGTTAAGAAGTTCGAAGGAAAGTTCTAAGGTTGGATGGTAGGTATCTTCAGGAAGCACTAGAGGGGATACTCTACTAACATTACTACAATCAGAATCAGAAGCAAATATCAAAGAGGAGGCAAGCCTTGACACGAATATGAACTTATCTATGGGTACAACAACAAGAGGCTTGTGGACCCGTGCTGTACCTAAAGTAGAATCAGTTGGCACACTGTTTGTTGAAACAGAAAGATCGGTAGTTATGTTGATAGATTGACCGTTAGAGTCTAGATTTCCAATAGGCGAGTTAAACAACATAAGCGGGCTAGCTGAATTACCCACTGGGCGATTAATGCTAGGCACAAGAAGGGATTTAGTGGGCGGAATGTTATCACACACTCTACACAATATAAAATCTTGGTTGGTTGTTCCAACCAACTTGCAATTGGTACTGCAAATAACCAGCATTATGATTTTATACAATACAAAAATAAAAATAATAAATTATAACAATTGATATGCAATATCAAAACAAGGTAATGTGCAAATTTAAGATTTTCGAGGCAGTGAGCGCGACAAAACGGTAAAAAGATAAGCGAGAGAGCGTGAGCGCGTAGGCAAATGCAACGGCAAGTACGCCGGATAAGAGCGGACGCAGCTGCAGCAGACTAAATGCTGGGGAGCGAGAGCAAGAAAAATAGACAATCTGTTTGTTGTTAGTGGACGAATACACAGAGTAGACAAAAGCAGAAAAAACGAATGTATATATGTACGTATGTTTTCTTTATTTTAAAGCAATGCAGCGTCAGTTCAGCTGCAAATTGAAATGACTATTAAGTTTGCAATATTTTGTTATTCACACGTAAACATATACAAAGTATATCTGCAATCACTGCTAGTATTATATTACCAAATAAAGCCGAAATACACACCGTAAACAACGCAGGAAAATAATAAATTACTGAGAGCACTCAAAAGCACAACCGTCACCAACGAAAGACAAACGATTATTTTTTGATTTCGGTAATCTTATTCTAAAAAAGCGAACTGAATTCATCAAATCATACAAATGCTTAAACACGAACGTTCCAATAAGAACTGTGACAATAATTAAGCACACCGAAATATTGGTACAAAAGTACAACGATATTCGGGAATTAATATGCAAATATTATGACAGACTAACCAATGCAAATAAGCAGCAAGTCGATGTAAACATCGAAAAATTACGATTGGCATTAAAAGCCTTTGACAACAGATATAAGATAAATCTTATTTGAGTGTACCCGTAACATTCGACCCGTCTATTTTAAAAGATCAAATGCTGCAAGAAACAGACGATGCAAATTTGGACCCTGAAGAAGAAATAAAAATAATCAAAATGCCTGATCAAATACCTCTAGACAGGGAATATGTTAGACAAGTATCGTCTTCGGTTCCTGAGTTTGATGGTAGAAAATTGTCCTTAAATCATTTTTTATCAGCCTTAAGGATTGTTGAACGAACTAAGGGCAATCAAGAAGATCACATAATGTTTTAAAAGCCAAGCAATTAAATACCAAACAAAAGGGAAAAACAGCTACTCAGTATGCAACTGAGATTGACAATTTACGTAAACAACTCGAAGCTGCTTACATTGACAATGGTTTAGACGCAGAAAATGTGGAACAGTTTGCCACACAAGAAGTTGGAAGTTTTGATACAATATTAAATCAATTTTTGTTTGATAACAGAAACTCTAAACACTGTACAACAAATGAAAGTCCTTCAAAGCTTTTTTGGCAGACAGCTGAAATCACGCTTTAGTTTGCTCAAACCACCTTTAGTTAAGGACACTATAATAAAAAGTTAGGAAAGAAGTATCGTTAATCATAAAGGTAAAAGAAACATTGATTTCAATAAAAATGAACCAGTTTTTATACGTGATTATAGGGATCCAAACAAACCTAAGTGTTTAGAAGCTTTAGTAAAACAGAAATTGGGCCCTAGATCTTATATATGCATAAACATTCACAACAATAAGGAAATTAAGCGTCATCCTAATCAAATGCGTAAAACAGCACAAACTAATAATGAAGATTGTTCTTAACAACTTGGTGATGGAGAGAGGTTGATCAATCAAGAACAGAATGTGGACAATCAAGAAGTACCTATGAAATTAAGACCACGTAAAGATGGCAAAGTAGTTAAAGATAAATAAGATTGAAATAATCATAAGTGATTTGAATGGTTCGATTGATGGACGGTTTCTGTATTAATATAATTAGTCATAAGCAATTCCACAAATAATGAAATATGAAATGAAATATTAAAAATTAAGATGAGTATGTATGAACACGTCGATTGTATTATAATTATAAGTTAAGAAACTTAAGTGGAGGCATGATATGTATGATTTGAATGATGCACATTCATCGAGTTAATAGATAAGCTTAGAACATCGATTCAACATCGATTACAGAATGAAGGGATCTTTTCCTATGTACATACGATAAGATACACACTGATCAGTTCCTAATAAACGCGTACTAGAAAAACAACAGTATGTTAGTTGGGAAATAGCTGTTTGAACCCTCTATAAGTATAAAATCTTGTTTTCAGCACCATTTTTGGCAGTACGTTGTTTGTTTGAATTGACAAATATCTACACATAATCACATCCCATTGGTGTGGATGTGATTAAAAATTGTTTTTATGCAGACAGTTTAAAAGAAGTGGACACCGTTTGCAGCCATTTCGATGATATATTGCACGCTGGAGGATTTCCACTGGCCAAGTGGGCTTCCAATTGCCTGACAAAATAAGTATAAAATTTGATGAGCAAATCTCAGTAAAGACGCTTGGAATCCGTTGGGCAACTCAAGAGGATATGTTTAAATATCATCTTGACGTGGATAGTTTTGCCTTCCTAAAACCAACAAAACGCAATATATTGTCGATATCCTCTCGTTTGTTTGACCCTCTTGGCTTATTGTGTCCAATTGTCACCAAGGCAAAAATGTTGTTGCAGGAGTTATGGAGCCTAAAGGTAGATTGGGATGAGGCTATTCCGATGAGTCTACACACTGCATGGAACAAGTTCACCAGTACCTTGCGGAATTTGCACAAAATTTCAATCCCTCGGTACGTGTGCTTGACCGTGTACCAAAAGATTCAAGTCCACGGCTTTGCTGACGCCTCCAGTCAAGCCTATGGTTGTTGCATAAATGTGCGAACAGGCAACAATAACGACGTTGGCGTTTCTTTGCTCACGGCAAAATCTAGGGTAGCTCCGCTTAGTGTTAAAACGATACCTTGGCTAGAGCTTTGTGCAGAACTTTTGCTGGCCAAACTTTGGCAACAAGTGTTTAGCACAATGACCAATTTAAATATAGAAAGCGTTAATTTCTGGTCAGACTCGCAGGTCGCTTTATATTGGTTGGAGCGTGATTCGGGTACGTTAGGTACATTTGTAGCGAATCGAGTCGCAGAAGTTCAAGAGTTGTCAGCTGGAGTCGTGTGGCGTCACGTTCCAACGGATTCTAATCCAACAGACTTGGTGTCAAGGGGAACCGATATAAGCGAAATTGTAAGTTCGTTGTGGTTCCATGGACCCAGTTTTTTGATGGAAGAGGAGGTTCGATGGCCTCAACTGCACCAGATCGAGATATCTTCAGAAGTTAAAGCTTCTGAGGATAAAAAAGGTGCAGTTGTGTGTGCATTGGGGATAACTGACGCTGAGTCTTATTGCATTTTACAACTAATAAGCCGTCAATCGAGGTATTATAAGCTGGTCCGTATAATGTCTTAGGTGCTTCGGTTTTGTTTTAAGCAGCTTAGAGGAGATTCAATTATTTTATCTGCGTCAGAAAGAAAAATTTCATTCTTAAAGCTGATCGCAGTCATACAAAGCACAACATTCAGCAGTGAATTAAAATTGTTTAAAAAAATCGGCAGTATTCCCCAGTATCCCCAATGCTGCAATCATTAAATCCATTTATCCACGAAGTAGAAAAAAATGGCATTAAATTTGAGTTAATTCAGGTTACATGAGGAACGCAGTAACCTAAACTGGGATATCATTTACTCAATACCCATCGTTGATATACAATTAGGTAAATTGCAAAGCAATATTCGAGTCTTATACGACAAGTTTGTACTAGTTCGGACCCAACTTATCAAGACGGAAAAAAAATCCTGGTTCAACTCTGATATTAAGCGAGGAATAGGAATTAGAAATAAGAATTATTGCAAGTGGAAACGATATAAAACTGACAACCTATATAATATTTTCAAAAGTAGTAGAAGTAGTGTACCTAAAATGATTGATAATGCTAAACGTGCATATATTAGTGATGAGTTTGAAAGTGCAATATCTAATGCACAGAAATGGAAAAATATAAAACAACTGGGGATAGGACGAGCGAAAGAAGCGATGGGTAGTGAGGTGGATGTTAATGAGTTGAAAAACAAATTTGATGAGTTGAGTGTACCAGTGACTAACCGTAATGCATATCTTAGTTCTGTATCGTTCAACAATTGTAGTAACATTCTTGATTTTATATGTGTCAGCCCATCTGAGGTGTTGTCAGCTATGTTATTAATTAACTCTAATGCAATAGGATTGGATGACGTAAACCTAAAGTTTCCTACCTAAATTTATCCCAATCCATAAGGGAGGTCATGAATACAGACCAATCTCAAACCTGGCCTTCTTATCAAAAGTTTTTGAGCAGCTAATTGCACGGCAAATAAAACAGTTCCTTGAGCAAAATTTACTTTTAAGCCAAAAAGAGTTGGTGTTTAGAAAAAACAGGAGCTGTACTACAGCCCTTATAAAGATAATAGAAGATATAAGAAATCACATGAATAATAGTGAAGTAACGTTTTTGACACTTCTAGATTTTAGTAAAGCTTTTGATACGGTAAACCACGAGATACTTTTAACAAAGTTGCACAAGATGTACAATTTTTCCTCAACAGCTACAATACTCATATGTTCATACCTCACTAACAGAAGGCAAGCTGTTGTTGTAGCTGATAATAAATCGAACCAAAGATATGTTGCTCGGGGTGTTCCGCAGGGATCGGTACTGGGGAAGCTACTTTTTAGAATTATGTTAATGATTTGCATGATGATGTTCAAATGCATGTGAGTCGTCCATTATCTTAACCTAATGAATGTATAAATATGTGTAATAATGATTTAATATCTGTTAGTAAATGGGCACGAGATAATGGGCTGGCCTTAAATCCAGCAAAATCTAAATGCCTCTTAATATATAAGAAACTTTTGTGCACAGATAACTTAAACAAGCTTTATATAGATGGAGTAGAAATAAATTATGTTAACAAATTGGATAATTTAGGCGTTACGTTTAACAAAACACTTTCTTGGACAGATCATGTCAATAAAACAGTTGGAAAAGTCTACGGTGCTCTAGGCAACTTTCCTTAACTCAACTTTTCTTGCCCGTCAGCATTAAGACTACCATTGCAAAAGCATGGTTGCACCCATACTAATGTATGGTATTGAGATATTTGGCAAAGGCAGTTTAGATAGTCACAATAATTTAAAGGTAGCGCTTAACAACATTGCTTGATATGTATTTAATCTAAGAAGAAACGAAAATATAACCAGACTTGCAAATAAATTATTTGACTTAAATTTAACTAACCTCATTAACAATAAGATTTTAATTCTTCTTCATAAAATTATATATACCAAGCAGCCTAAGTATATTTTTAAAAATCTTTAATTTAGCACGTCACAAAGAACCAGTAATATAGTTTGTATAAGAACAAATCTTGCATGTTCAGAAATGCAGTTTTACATCTGGACTGTTCGTCTTTGGAACCAATTACCAACATAATTAAAAACCATTAGAAACGCATCTCAATTTAGTAATAAGTTAAAAGCACACCATAGAGTAAGAATGTAAAATAATTAATTTATACATACAAATAATACAAATATAATGGAAATGTGAGTAATACTAATAATAATAATAATAAAAATAATAATAAAAATAATAATAATAATAATAGTAATGAAAATGATAATAGTAATAATAACTATAGAACCATGGAATAATGCCAACACAACAATAATAAGATTGTAATGACTAGCGCTCTAAATAATAAGTTTCAAACTTGTAGCGTTAGGAACAAATATACAAATAAAATAAAAATAAAATTCGAGTAGGAGGGCGTTTGCTACACGGCCTTATGTCATATGATGCTAAGTTCCCTTTGTTGCTATCAAAGCGTTCGGAATTCGTTAGCCACTATATCAGGCATTTGCATCTTAGGCACTACCATGCTGGTGCTAAGGTTCTTGTTGGGTTGTTGAGGTAGCAAGTTTGGTTGATCAATTCCCGAAGCTTATGTGCTGCAATTGTTAGAAATTGCGTACACTGTTATCGCTTTAAGCCAAAGTTATTGGGGCAGATAATCTGAAATCTGCCAGCAGACCGACTTCGTGAAGGTCGGCCAGTCAGAATGTCTGGCGTAGAATTATGTTAGCCACAAAATTAGAGTAGTTATTAAGCTTATATTTATAGCATAAGTTAGCCTAAGAGAAATTCGCAGAAGTCGTAGCATAAGTTAGCCTAAGAGAAAGTCGCTCTATATTAATTCGCAAGCCGACCGGCAATCTGCCGACGGCGAATTGGTGTTGCGTGCGGTCGCCTGTGGCCCACGCACTCCGTTTTAGGCTAAGCTAATTTTAATTGTCGTCAAACACTTAGAGCCACCACACATTTAATTCGCTATTAAAATTGTTCATACTATCGAAAAACTGCTTTGTTTGTAATTTTTGTTTTTTAAAAAAGCTTAGATTTTTCACTTGATATACCCAGACCCAAGTGGTGCAGAAACGTTAAACTTACAAACTGGACCAATTTCAAAGAATGCCTAGAAAGGCTAATCCCAGAGCACCCCCCAGCGGGACTCCCGTCTCCTGAGTACACAGAGTTACTCACAAGCAAGCTTTCGGAGGCATGCAAATCCGCCCTAAACATGACATACCGCCAGAGCACACCCAAGAGGCAAAACAAAACCACCATGGTGGTCCCCGCAATTAGGAGAGCTTCGTAAAACCCCGCGAAAGCTCTTTAATAGAGCTAAGTCTCGGGGAGACGACCAATCATGGAGTCTCTACAAAGCTAGCTTTTCCATTTTCAAAATGAACCTTACCAAGCTAAACGCTTCTCATGGCAAAACTTTTGCTCCAAAATAGAGAGCACTGCAGAAGCAGCAAGGCTCATGAAAGTTCTCTCAAGTAATCAAGCAACCATAGGCTTCCTCAAAAAGCCTGATGACTCATGGACAACGACCAGTATAGAGTCACTAGAACTTTTGATAGAAACCCACTTTCCCGGTTGCTTAATTGAAGTACCAATACCCCCTATCCAAAGAGAATTTCATGAACACGTTTCCACCGACTTATTCTTCAGCGATATCATCTCATGGGCTATTCATAGCTTCTCACCCTTCAAGTCCCCTGAGCCGGATGAAATTATCCCAGTCCAACTGCAGTATTAAGGGGACATCGCCATAAACTGGGTTCAGAAAATTTTATCAGATACCCTGACAACAGGTACGATCCCCAAACCATAGCTCAAACCTGGAGTTGTCTTCATTCCAAAGGCGGGAAAAGCTTCACACAAACCCCCAAGGATTTCCCACAAATCGGTCAAGACCGATCACTTCTCCCAAGCAAAACATGCTTACCATGTGTGTGTATACTTTTATCAACCTCTGTACACTGGATAGAGGGGCGGTGTTCTCATTGCTGTTGACCTTTGTTTTACCTCTGAACAGATTCGATCTCATGATCTCCCGGGTATTAATTTTTTATGTGTTAAAATATTATTATTTATTTATTTAACAAATTAAATCTAGTATATAATACTACACTTAATATTAGTTTTGAGAGTGCTGGCTGCTGGGGCCTTCGACTCGCTTTTGGGAGATCAGTCTATTATATATTTAATTTTGCTTCTTGTATAAAACTAATTATTTTTCTTATGTTTTGAATAGAGAGGGATTTAAGGAGGCCGTAGGGGGCTTGGGAGCTAAACATATTGGCCCTAATGCTCTAATGAGTCCAGTAGGTGGGTTATGGATAATTCGTGTTCCCAGATTCTGTTTGGTTGTGGCCGTTAAGGAGATGTTGGTGGGTATCTACACCGTGTCCATTTCGCAAGCGGATGCACGTTCTACATGCACGTCTTGTGAGGGTGGGAGAAAGTTGGATTTTTAGGCAGTTTGGGTTGTTGTGGAAGTACCAATGGTAAAAGGTGTTCCATTCTTCCAGCTGTTTCTCTTTTAGTTGTCGATTAATTAGGTTGAATGTGTCTTTATTGCTTAATGGTTGGAAAGCGTGTGATGGCGAGTTGTGTATGCTGTTGGCCGCTTTGTCAGCGTTTTCATTGCCCAAGATGCCTTGATGGCCTGAAACCCAGAAAATAGTTTTTGTTTTTTTTGCTGGGCTGCGATGATATTTTTTATACCATGCACTGTAGTGTCTGTGTCGTCAGGGTTTTGTATCGCTTCCACAGTAGATAGGCTATCGGTGTAGATAACAAAAGAGCCTCGGTTTTTGTTAGACGTTAGACGACACGACTGCGAACGATGTTGAGTCGCCAGTTTTTGAGCCGTCTGTGTAGAGCCCGGTTTTCCCACTAAGTTATTTTTTTTCGCTTAAGAAGCGAGTCCGGATTTCAAGGGCGTATGTTCGGTTCTTGGTGTGGCAAGATAGACTGCAGTTAATATTTTTGTGGTTGTCCATCCAGTAAGGAAGATCCTTGTTGCCAGGGTGTAAGTCCGGGAAGGGTAGGTTGAGTTGTTTGTTGTAATTGGCACAGCGCCTTATGGTAGAAATGGTTTTAAATTTGCGTTTTTGTTTTGAAGAATTCTCTAGCCAGAAGGATTTTTGGTGCTGTGTGCAGTTTTGGGAGAAGCTTCATCGTCGTTTCTTCGATGCGATTTATTATGCGTGGCAGTCCGGCCTCTGCTAGAACGCAGGTGGTGGGGGAGGTAGGGAATGCGTTATTCGCTCGGCGGATAGCTCCATGGTATAGGGCATGTAATTTTTTTTGGTGAGATTTGGCACAGATAGGATAGATAGATAGGAACCCGTAGTCAATTTTAGAGAGCATTAGGGCCCGGGTTATATTTATGAGGGTATTGATGTGAATATTGGTGAACTTAGAACTTAAAAATTTAATTATATTGAAGCGTGTATAAGCTCTTTTCTTAAGTTTATACAATTTTCAATAAAAAGAAATTTGGAGTCGAAAGTTATGCCTAAAATTCTTAGGTGTTTAACAATGTTTATGTTTTGGTTTTTGAAAATTAGTTCTGGAAGTGTACATTGGTGCTTACGGCAGATGTGAAGCAGTCTACATTTATCTATGGAGAGTGCGGCACACAAAAAGGCTCCCCACGTATCCAAGTCGTGTAGTATGGCACTGAATCTATTTTTTACGACGTTGAGGCTTTTAATTTTGAAGTATATGATTGCGTCATCGGCGTAAACTGATACATTAACATCATTACATCTATTGAATATGTTATTGATTTGCTCGAATGCGATTGTAAAGAGAACTACAGTAGATGCCGGCTATAACGATACTCAAGGGACCGGCAATATATCATCGTTATAACCGATAGCCGTTATAGCCGGTGTTAAAGAAAAAACTATTTTTTCTCGTAATTATTTTTTTACTTCTTATTTGTGCTTTATTTTCTAAGATTGTTTAAATATAAATATATTTTAGGCATTTTTTAAAAAATCAGTATTTTTGGATTGCTTTAAATTAGCCTTGCTTTAAAACGCTGAGTCTAACTTGATGAACAAACACAATTGCCAATCTTGAACTCCTTTGCAAAAACATTCGCTTTTTTCTGAAGTATCGGGCCACTAATGGAAATTCCTCGACTGCGCTGCACTTTAAACTACTGCAAAAGTGCTTTATCTATTTCGTCGTGATTGCTCATCCTAACGCGTTTGGAATTGAGTTAATTTTTATTAACTTGCGCCTCTATCTTTTGTTTGTTGGCTTTAATTGAAGCAAATGTAGACTGATCTACACCAAATTCGTTTGCCAAACTCATAGATTTTTCACCTGCTTCTAAGCGCTGTAAAATTATGTGGTTAGTTTCCATTGAGAAGCATTTTTGTTTTAATGCCATCTTGCAAATTAAAGCAAAGCGTGCCACTCAAAACAAACAAAGCAAACATGTGCGTTTTACACAATGCTTAATTTTTGATATACTACACATAAGCAAACATAACGGCAATTCACACAGATAGGCTGAAGTTACCACGAAGTATATTTAAGAGTGTCGAACCGAAATTACTTTGCACAAATGCATTGGCTGCGTTCAGGGAACTAAGCGCTTACAAAACATGTTTAGTAATCGTTCGATGAAATAATGTGCAAAACCATGTGCAACGCTAAGCAGTTCCTGAACGCAGCAATTTTTTGGACCGCTTTGTGCCGACCGCTTGTGTAAAATGGTCATTCTCTTGTTTTTGATCTTACTTGTGATCGTTATAAGCGGTATTTGTTTTCAAAATTTCATCGCCATAAGCGGTGTATCGTTAAAAACGATATCGTTATAGCCGATTGTGCTTTCATACAAGTTTGTATGAAACCCAACCAAACATTCTAGTGTGTATCGTTAAAAGCGGCAAATCGTTAAAGCCGGTATCGTTATAACCGGCATCTACTGTATAAGGTTATAAAGCCTTGCCCCAGAGTTCGAGTCGGCTGAGCAATGCATGAATTCCCACGCGATCGAAAGCTCTTTCAAAATCAGTCGCCATTATGGAGACATGGTTTTTGTGGAAAGGGCGTTTGCCACGAAGTGCTGGATTCGCAACAAGGCGTCCATTGTATTGTGGATTCTTTTGAAAGCTAATTGGTTGTGGGAGATTCAGCTGTGACGGGCAATGAACCTCCTCAGTCTTTTGGCGATGATTTTTTCGACAATTTTGCCTAAACAGGATAAGAGGGAAATCGGACGATAGCTGTTTACTACGTGGTTTGGTTTATTTGGTTTGGCTATTGGTATGATTATGGCTGATCTCTAGGTGTGGGGGTCGGAGCCTGTATCTAATATATTCTATATATATTAAATATTGTAAGGAGTTTATGTTTAATGTTTAAGCAAAGTGTAGGATAGGTTGGAAGCCTATTCAAGGTCAATCAAATTAAAATTGGCCTTATTCTGCTAAAAAATTGGTGTCAGCTGAGTACTTTGCCCAAGCTTTGCCGAACTCTTCTGCAATGCGAAAGGAGCAGGTGATTGTCTCAGAGTCCGTTGTAATATATTTAAGTGGGGAGGGGGGAACCTCGGCCAGACTTTTGATGTCAGACCAGACATTTTTAGAGGTTGGGAGGGGAGAGATTCGGGATGTAAATCTTTCTAAACAAGTGCGTTTGGCCGCTTATACCGCTTTTTTAAAAGTGGCATTGGCTTTTTTGTATTTTATTAAGTGAGTGGTTCCACCAGGGTACTTTGGCTTTATGGTGCAATTTGCAGCTGCTCTAATGCATTTGGTTATTGGGGCTACTTGGTGGTTTATGCATCCGCTGACCCTGTATTCGGAGTTTTGTGTGCAGTTTTTTGTGAATTAATCCCAGTTTGCATGGTCGGTTTAGTACTTGGGTAAGGGTAGTGAACAATCTGGATTGAATTGGGTGGTGAGTTGGGTTATGATGGGGAAATGGTCACTACCGTAAAAGTTGTCGAGTACAGAGCAGTAACACCTGTGGGCGATTTGGGGAGATATTATTGTAATACCGACGTGGGTAAATTTGTGGAGGGTAGATAGGTGGGTGACAGAGCCATCGTTAGACTAGTAATTTGTTCGCGGCTAATGCGCGTTCAATGCTCTTGCCCCGTGAATTGGCAGTTGTTGATCCCCAAAAGGGGCTCTATGAATTGAAGTCGCCTAGCATAATAAGTTAGTCTTGAACGAAACTTAGAGCGTTTGCAAATTTTTCACATGACTTTGAATTGGCATTTGAATATCTGTGTTTCCCTCACTTTTGCTTCAAGTGAAAATAAACCACCTTGTTTAACGAGGGAACTATCAAAATTTAAAAACGTGAAAACAAGATCCTATAAAAATTTTAAAAAATCTGGGAATACAATAGATTTATCCTCGTATATAATTGCAAAGTCAAATTTTATTATAAATAAATACTTTTTGTTATAACGATTATCTCAATCGTAGCAGATCAAACTTTTCCCGTGATCCCAAACAGTTTTATAAATTTGTTAACTCAAAACGTAAATCTTCATGCTTGCCATCCTCGGTTCACCTTGACAATGCAAAAGCAAAATCCGACCAAGCAGTGGCTGATCTTTTTGCTGAGTATTTTCAATCAGCATACTCATCGAGTTTATACAGTTGCAATAATTCCTATTCTTTTCAAGTTCAAACATAAAATTGCATATGTCCCAGTGATAACTGAATGTACGCTGCTAAGTGGCTTTAACTCTATCAAACCCAGCATCTTGCCTGTTCCAGATGGAGTGCCACGTTGTATACTTAAATACTGTGCGGACTCACTTTGTAAGCTCTTACATAAATTATTTAACTTGTCGGTTTACTCAGCTGTGTTTCCTGGTATATGGAACGAATCCTTTATTATTCCACTCCATAAAAATTCTTCCAGTCCAGCGCTAAAAATATATTTCCAATTAGTCTGCAATTCCGAAAGTCTTTAAAAAAAATGCTATCAATTGCAGCACGTGTTTAGATCAATGTTATTCCCTTATAAACATGGTTTTGTTAAACGAAGGTCTACTACCACCAACCCTCTTGAGTTCATCTCGCTTGTTATCAAAGTGTACTACTTGCTTGATGCTTCACCACTTGTCCGCGTTTTTGAATTTAAAGATTTGGGCATCTCTCTTAATAGCAAATTAAATTCTCACGTCGAAAGTCAATAAGGGCATAAACGTTCTTGGCTTTGCCAAGCGATGGTCAAAAGAGTTTAAAGATTCTTACACGACGAAAACGCCAAATACATCTCTAGTATGTCCCATCCTGGAGTATGGATCTTGTTTGTGGTCCCCGCAATACGAGATTCACCAGGATAGAATTGAATCTGTGCAGAAGAAATGTCTTCTGTTTGCGCTTAGCAGTTTTAACTGGGTTCCTGGGATAGACCTACCCCCGTATTCAAGTAGACTTCTTTTAAATAATCTTGCTTCCCTTTTGAACCGTAGAATTATGCATGGTGTAGTATTCATCACTTACCTACTTAATGGTGAAATCGACTCATCAGTTCTGTTAAGTCGAATAAAATAAAATGTTCCAATTAGATCTACCCGAAACTATTTACCTTGTAACCTCGATCGTTGCTCAAGCAACTATTTAATTCATGAACCATTTCGTGTATTACATATGTTTTGACTATAACGGGCTTTATTTTCGTGTCTGTTTGGATAATTCAACTCAAGAACTAAAACGATCGATCCTTTTTTCTTTGTCTAATCGTAACCACTTATCCCTTATCTTCCGCTAGTCTGATTGGGTTTTTTCTGGGATTTACCCAATCCATGCAACAAATGTTGGACCACTAATTTTCTTGTTGAATTTCCAAGGGCTTTAACGTTAATTTTTTAATTTTTTTACCTTAATTTAGTTTCAGATTTACATATAATTTTAAATTTTACTTTCAATTTTATTATTTTACTATGATAATTTTATTGACAATAAATAAATAAAAACAAATATTATATTTGACATGGTAAAAGGGTGGCTGGGTGCCGAATGGGTGGGGGCAGCCTACAAATTTTTTGAGTTTCTTAATCAACAATCTTGGCACCAATTTTGGTGGCTTAAGCTCAAAAGCTGTGGAAGATTTGTGTTCTTGATTTCAAAATGCAGGGGTTGGGGAACGGGGGGGCATCCAAAGATTTATTTGGGGTCGTCATCACCTATCTTGGCACCAAATTTTGTGGCTTTAGCTCAAAAACTGTAGAATATATAGGCATTTCTGTTTTTAAGCTTTGGGGGCTGGGGGCGGAATGGGTAGGTGTGGCTCCAAAACTTTGATGCAATTTAAAGGGGTCGTTAACAGTTATCTACCTAGCAAATGTGGCTCTAGCTCAAACACTATAGAAGATACACGGACTACCGTTTTTAGCGAAGCATTGGGGTGGTTGAGGGCGGCTAGGGCAGTATAGATGGGCGTGGCATCCAAAGCTTTCCTGAATTTGGTTGGGGATCGTCAACACCTATCTTGGCACCAAATTTGATGGCTCTAGCTCAAAAACTTTAGAAGATATGGTCAATTTTGGTGTTAAACTGCGGTGGGCTGGGGGCGGAATGGCTTGGCGTGTGTCCAAAATGATGATGCAGTTTTTTTGGGGCTTGTTAGTAGCTATTTTCTCCCCGAATTTTGTAGTTTTAGCTGTAGGGGCTTGTGAAATTTATTTAGCGATTTATCGATTTTGAGTTTTCAAGTTTATCGATTTGCCTGCCCCCTAGTTATCGTAGAGCTCCAATCTTGACACTTTAAATTACTATGCCATAGATAAAGAGATTTGCAAAGTTTGAAGTCTCTAACTTCTAGGGTGTGGAATTAGTTGCAAACATACGGACGGACATTGCACAAACAAAAACCACCTCTAATCCAACTTCGAAAGATGCAACGGCTCAATTTCTGTCGATCGAATATGACGTGGATCAAGGAGAGGGAGCGTGAATCCTGATGTTCGATGCTGGCACGGAAGGTGTACGAGTCAGGCAGGCAATATTCAACTCATTCAAGGAATAACTATAACTCTAACTGTAATATTTAACCGCGAGGCTCAACACATGAATCAATTTTTAACAAATAAGATCTTAAATATTGAAATTAATCTTAAACAATAATTTGAATGAAGTTTGAACCCTTCTTCGTTTGTTTTTCTAAATTTTCAAGTGACACTGCTAATCAAAAGTCGCAAAAGTAGAAGTGAATTTGGTATGTTAACCCTCTAACAGGAAAAATTGATCCAATTGACAGATTTTGCTCATAATTTCTATAAATGTTAAAAACGGTGTGAAGTCAAATGTTCAATTTTGAATCGGACTTCGCCGACAGCCGAAAATTAAGTATGGCAGCCTCATGGCAACCTTACCCGTTCAGCCTTAAAAAAATGGTCAGGTGGATTAGTGTTTTTATTATTTCTTTTATTTTCGAATAAATTTCACATTTAATTTATTTATTTTGTAATGATATTCGATAAAAACATTTTTTAAAGCAGAACAGCATATATGTAAGTTAAATTTTTCGCAAATACATTGCGTCTGTGACGTTTTGCACAGTTTGCACTTCTTTTTTCAGTATATTTGGGCAACCATTTCGGGTAATGCATATATCCGTCGAATCGTACATAAGCAAACAGGATGTTTTGCCTTTTGTCCAATTTGGTTGAGAGCTTGTGGGGTATTAAATCGGCTTTTTCTGCCTACAGGTCGTTTTTCAGAATACTTGACCGAACCTTTTGCAATTTCATCCCTAAAATTTGGTAACTTTAGAAATTTATCCTCTGATATATGTGTTGAATCTCTTTTTTTTCAGCCTGCACTCGACGATAATTGACATAAGCATTTGTAGCTGCCGTATCCACTAAGTAGTAAAATAATAAAGTCATTGGATTTCGCGTTATAGCACGTATGTGGTTCGTCCCACTAGCCCATCCATGAGATCAATCCCTCCCATATGTGCGTTTTATTCCTTGACGTTCTGAGGGCAGTCCACACTAATATATAGCTTCTTTTTGCGATTATATCTTGTCGCCTTGGAAGGGTGTTCAGTGTCAGCCACACGTGCAAATCGCTCTCTGCCAACATATGTCGATATCAATTAAATTTTATCAATTTGTTATCTTTCCAAATGACACTTGCAATTTCAATGCCGTATGCACTACTCATATAATCTTCTGAATACCCTCTTTCTCTTTCATTAATGTCTTTATCTAAAGGAAACTTACAACAGGGTATTCTGTTCGCTCTGACAGTACCTAAGCTATAAATTCCTCGGGCACGTAGATATACCAATAGAGGTATAGTTGTATAAAAATTGTCAAAAACAAAAAAGAAAAAAAATTCATCTTTAAAGCTAATTCGTTTTCCTGATATTAAGCTCCTAAGACGGGGAGAATAAGGTGTGCTAATCGGTTGTCGGGCAGTGTACAACAAATTATTTCCTAACGTATAAATCACTAATAAGACTATAAACACGTGTGAGGTGGTTGCAGTTAAGTAAAATGAAAAGTATTAAACTGGATCAGCAACATTCGTCTTGGGATTGTGACGGTCCAAACTCGACTGAATCGTGGTGTCAGCGGTGAGAAAAAGTTAAGCTGATGCGTTAAGTTGATAGCAGCATAAGAGAGAGTTAATTACTCAAACTGCAGTGTTGAGTTTGCCAAACTTATGTTAAACGTCCGTACATGCCGCCCCGTTAATACTGGATCCAGTATAAGAAGCCACTAAGATATTGCATACTGAAAAGAGATAAGTGTTCGTTATGGTATGCAAAAAGAACAAAGTATATGTGATGGGTTATTGATCATCTGAGTCAGTTTCAGTATAGTTTGATATGGGTAACGGACAAGTTTTAGAAACTGAGCGTTAGTAAATGCCAGCGGCTGTTCTGATCGACGCTACTCGTTCAAGACCATCCGTGCCAGGGTGCAATTCGATTATCCGCCCGAGTTTCCATTCTTTGGGGGTATGCGATCATCCTTAATTATTACGATGTCGTTGATTTGAAGATTTTCTTGCTCCTGTCGCCATTTTGGACGAGCTTGAAGATGGGAAAGCCAATCTGCACCCCATATTTTCCAAAATTGACGGACGAGGCGCTGTTCTTCCAGAAAGTGACTGTTTATCGATTTGTCCTTCGATGTAGGGTCTGCCAGAGCCATCATAGAATCGCCGATTAAGAAATGCGCTGGACTTAGCACCGAGAGATCATTAGGATCGGAGGTTAATGGGCACAGAGGCCGAGAGTTCAGACAGGGTTCGATTTGGATAAGCACTGTTGATAGTTGTTCATACGTCATTTTGATTCCCGAGCTAACCTACACTCTCTATAAAGAACTGCGACTTTTCATATGCTACCCGCATATCGAACAAGTTCTTTAAAACCCAGTCTACGTGTCTAACATGTTGCGATTCATTTTTTGAGAAGATAATTACGTCATCTACATAAACGAAGCATGACTTTCCGACCTGCTCCCGAAGTACATCATCTTTTGTTCTCTGGAAGATGCTGGCGGCGTTTTTTAAACCGAATGGAAGACGACAGAACTCGTACTTCCCGCCATTCACGAAAAAAGCCGTTTTTTCACGATCTCGCTCTGGTAGAGTGATCTGGTGATAACCCGTTTTCAGGTCGAGCGTTGTGAAAAATTTGGCATTGCCCAAATTTGCCAAAATCATTGAGATGTTTGGCATCGGGTATGTGTCGGCAATTGTTTTAGCGTTGAGATTCCTAGACGTTTATTTCTATTGCCCAGGCTATCCGTGCTTTTTTGTCTACCACCCACAACGGGCTATTGTAAGGCGATCGTGACTTTTGGATTATGCCATTCTTTAGGAGGTCGTTTATCTTCCCATTGACAAAATCCTCAACTCCCCTATTGTAGGGATACCATTTCGAGTAAATGGCATTTTCATCGGTCGTGGGTATTGTTGCAACGATGGCCGCGTTATAAAGCAGCGTCTCGTTAGAGTCCGCAAAAGCCTTGTCGTTCCGATGAAGCATTCGCAGAAAGTCTGCCTTCACCACAGGTGGTGCCTCGATATCTCTGTTCTTCGTGTGGTTGACGTTCGTACATTTATAGTACTGCAACGCCTCCGAAGTTGCACCGATTTTTAATTTTCCCTCTTTCAAACATAAGACTGCTCCCACTTGCTTAAGCAGGTCCAGCCCTATGATTCCATTAAACGTGGAAAGGGAATCAATGAGAAAGAAAAATGAGTCGTATCCAAACATGGGCAACTTGCATTTCTCGGCAATACTTTTGGACCCGTGGATGGAGTGGGCGACGAAAGGGGACTCGTCCGGGATTACGCCCTTAAGGCGTTTGAATGGCTTGATGTAGCTCTTAGCCGATCCCGTGTCGATTAAAAACTTCATGTCTGCTCCTGCTATTCTCCGCCGAATGAACGGCAGCAAGGAATTACCCCTTAAAAATTGGCGCTGTCGCTCTCGTAGTCTACGCCATTTTCTTCCTCTATTTCAGCGACTATCGCTTTCGCTGCTTCATCGTAACTAGCGGTTTCTTCTGCGTTTGCTTGAACGTGGTCAACTCTTTGCCGACGCTGACCCGTTTGCCTATCAGAGTTAGCAGGGCGTTTGTTCCCCTGACCCTGGCTATTATTGAATTTTGTGGAACCTTGAGCTTTGTGAAAGTTCGTTGGTTGCCTGAATTTCGAGGAAGACGGATCAACCTCCATGGGTACTGCAGCACTCTGAGCTCCGAATTTCTGTTGTGATTTATCCGAGGGACCTGGTGAGACTGTTGCTGCTTGCCCCCTTGCTGACGTTGTTCCGATTGTTTTTTCTCGTCTTGCCCCTTCGCAAAACTTGCCGCGAAAGCATACCTCTCGTGGTTTGCCTCAATCTCCCATTTCCTGCTCGATGACGTGCATCGGTCTCTTATCGTTGTACGTAAAGTCCAGTCTGGCTATAATAGCCTCGAAATTTAAAGGGGTATTAAATGATGCCAAAACTGCGTCTGCCGGGCCTCGTACCTTTCTTCTTAAGATGACTACGGCTTGATAATGGCGGGAGCTGCCATCGTATTTTTGGAAAATTCTGTAAGACGCGTGCGCGGCTTGTCTCCACAACACATACGTCTCCTGAGTTCCATTCAACTCAGGCATGCATTTCACCGCGTCTAGGGGCTCATTGCAAATTTTGTCGTCACTGATTTGCGCGTCAAAGTTTATTATTAAGCTCTTTAGCACACTATCGTCGCTGTGGTAATGTTCTATTTCACTCTCAAGGTTCTCTTTTAGGCTCGTTAGTACACTCTCGTCGCTGTCGTAATGTTCTAGTTCCCCCTCAGTTGAGTAGCTCATTCGATCGTAAACAAAAGTTTTACACAAAATCGCACGTCAAATGGTGCGTGAAAGAAGAGAGAGATAAAAATAGCCTTCTTCTCTCTTTTTTTTTCTATATTATGCAAGGCCGATTCTTAAAATATTTATTATCTTACCTAGGCTACACCTTGGAAATGAATTTGTGCAAAGATACTAAATTTTTGATTGAAGTGCTACGTTTCTATTTATTTTTTTTTTTTTTAAATTAAGATTACACAGGTAATCTTATTTTGGCTTCACTTAGGTTCGTCTTTCAGAAGGACTTATCCGAGCCACTCTTTTGATTTGGGTTTATAACCTGGGTGGCCTTATCTTAGCCTCACATTAACTTAGCATCACATGTGCTGCATACTTTTAGACCGTTTTTTGTTTTCTCGTTTTTATAGCATACTCTCAAGATACTTGCTTGCTTTTGCTTGCTTTTATTCAGGGGTGCCACAGAAAACGCTCATGGAATTGACTTTCACTAGTAGCAAAAACGTCCGAACAATTTCACGGTGCCACAGGTTACCGAATGGTTTCATATTTTTAGTTTGGGCACCAACCTTATCGGACTTGGCTGCTAGGGGCTGCCACCGTGCCAGACTAAATAAGCCAAGTGTTTGTTTAGCTAATTTTTTCATTTTAACGTTGCAGAATAATTGGTTTTCGATATGTTTTGTGTTTTAATTACATTGTTTTATGTATTTATAGAGCAATTGACTGTTTAAAGCTAATTAAAATACAAATAAAACAATTAAATTTTGGCGCGAAAACAATTTAAATTTACCGGCAACTCTAGCAGCTATTTTCAACTGCTTGGCAACTTTTTGTGACTGGCAGCAATCAGCTATTCAAAAATCATCAACAAATTGATATAAAATTATATTGCACAAAAATGCCATTAGCGAGATTATTGGCAATCGAAGAGCTCCGGCGGCAAAAAATAAGAAAAGAGACCATGCAGCGAAAGCTTCTCAGATGCGCATCTGATCCGTATTCGCAGTCTGATGATACGTATGTACTGTAAAGTAGTTATTTTGCCGGGGTACAGATCTCAGTCTGTCCACGGCCCACGTCACAAGACATTTATATTCAACATCAAGGAACGCTCGCGAAGTGGAGGTAAGTATCGCGACGTTCGACCCGGTGTCTTAAGACAAGTACAGCAAACGAGCGCCTCAGCGGTTAGGGGTCGTACAAGGTCAACCTTTGTACTGTCGCCTCCAGTCGCGCCAATCGCGCCGCCACTTTGTTAAATGCCGACCACCGATTTCTTTGGCGCATTTAACCCTCTGCCCAGTATTAATAACTCCCAAGCAAAACGCGCATGTCTTTCTGTTAAATCATACTTTCCGTTTAATATATGTATTTAAACTTCCTCGTTCTGCTTGTACTTCGACTTCTATTATTTCTAACCCGCGGCCGCGTCTGTTCGGCGGTGAACTCTATTACCTACTAACTATGCCGGTCTCGCACTCCAGGTCAGCGCGCTTCTTGTGCTCTGGTTCGCGACAATTCGGTCGCATGCCGCGAACGTGCGGCCGATCGTCGCTCTTTTGTCGCCGGCTTCGCTGCCCGGCTCTCTTGTGCTGTGACGTACTGCTCTATTTGTATTCATTTCATTGTAAGCTTAAACAATAGGTATGTGCGTAATGATTATATACTAAGCATATAGTTAACGATTACATGGTAAGTATATAATTAATGATTGATATGGAGTAATCAGTATATGGTTAATAATTAAATACTAGGTACATGGTACAAGATCTTCATAAGTTTATTTCATAAGTTTATTTCATACGTGTTAATAGTCTATCTGAGTAGGAGGCTCCCGCCGGGCCTACTTCACACCCCCCCCTTTCTTCGTGACTGTGACCCTCCCGTCCGGGTGTATGGTCACAGAATAAACCTCCTCCCCGACCGTCACCCTAAGCCGGTCTCTCGTACTCCGTCTGCTGCGTGATCGCATTTCCCGTTTTATTTCTTCGATTGCCCTCTTGGTCACAATGCTCGCGTCTGGGTGACACGTCCACATCCTTGGGACCTCGGGTGATCTTCCTGTGTCCTCGTCGGGATTGGCCGGGGTACGGTTCTCCTCCGGCGTCCTGGTGAGGGGCGTTTGGCGTCGCTCGGCCGCGGCGCTAGTCGACGGTTCGTCGTCGTCGTAGTTCGCTGCCCGCGACCATAGTCCTGGGGCCCAAACTATGCGAGCGTTCGATTGTCGCGGCATCTCCTTCGCTATCTCCTCTATCTCCTCTAGCCCGTCTTCCCATCCCAGCACACCTTCTTCTTCGCTCTCCGTTTCTGGTGCGGCCGTGTCGTCGGGGCTCCCTTCCTCCCGAGCTCGCATGAAGATTGTGGTTGTCACCACCCTTTGCAGCACGTGGAAGCCTTCCAACGTGTCTGTCACCTCCTCTTCGTGCACATACCTCGTCACGGCTGGACCGTTTGCACCCCACGCCTCCTCCACCTTCGTCAACTTCTTTCGACGGTGCGTGCCTTCCTCTAGTTCTAGAACTGTCTTCTTGCTCATGTCTGTTGGGAGAAACATAATTGTGGGTTATTGCGGAATCATTATTAAAATTTTAGTTGTATGTTTTGAAACGGTGTGGGTTAGTATAAGAGTTTTGTTGGGGTTGTTTTTTTTTTTGTTTTTGTTATGCTCCTCCTCGACTCGTTTCGGCTTCTTCTCCGTCTTGCTGGAAGGGTTTTAGCTGTGCTACGCTTGCAACTCGGCTTTTCCGTTCCCCGTCTCTTGCCAAGCGCACTTTATTTGGTGAGACGAACTTCTTCACCCTGTATGGCCCCTCGTACTTCGGTGCTAACTTGGCTGCGAATCCGTCGCTGGCTTTCGAAAGTTGGTGCGTCCTCAACAAGACAAGCTCGTTGATCGTCGGTCTCCATTCCCTTCGTCGCAGGTTGTAATTTCTCCCTTGATCCGTTGAAGCTCGCTGCTGGTTGCTTCGCGCTATGTCGAACACCTCCTTTAGCCTATTTGCCCTTTGTTCCGGCGTTTGTGGTGTGCTTCCTGTACCTGGCGTTTTCTCCTCGTACAACGTTGCTGGCAAGCGAGGTTCCCTTCCTTGCATCAAGAATGCTGGGGAGAATCCTGTTGAGTCCGCGATGCTCGAGTTGACGGCTAGCGATATTTCGGGTATCAACTGGTCCCACGAACTTTGATTTCCAGAAATATATTGCGCGATCATCGTCTTTACCGTCCTGTTAGTTCTCTCGGTCGGGTTCTCCTGAGGGCAGTATGGGGCGGTGTGTTCCATCTCTACGCCAAGGGAGTTCAAATACGCTTTGAAAATCCGACTTGTGAACTGCATTCCGTTGTCACAAACAAACCTCTTTGGCACTCCGAACCGGCATAAGATCCGTTCGCGAAAAGCCTTCTGCAACGTGGCCGCTGTTGCTCGTCTCAGGGGAACCAATTCCACCCACTTTGTGAATGCGTCGTGAAATACCAATAACATCGTGTTACCTTGTTTTGATCGCGGTAAGGGGCCCACGAAATCTGCGCACAGTATCGCCATTGGCTCCGCCACCTGGCGGGTTAGCATGTGTCCGGCTGGCTTCTTTTGCTCGGTCTTGAACAGTTGGCATTTTTCGCAACATTTGACATACCTGGCTGCATCTCTGAACATCCCAGGCCAGTAGTGTCGTTGGGACAACCTCATAATCGTCTTGCGGACTCCTTGATGCCCGGCCGTCGGCGCGTCGTGGCATTCCAGTAGTACTCGCCTTCTTTGTTCCTCGCTGACGCATAGCTTCCACGGGATGTAGTCCTCGTCATCCGCGCGGTGGCCCAGGTGTCTGTACAACTGTCCGTTTTCTTCCACGTAGTCTGTATACTTAGATGGTTCCTTGGCTATCCTTTCCAGCATCTTTGGAATCCATCCTCCGGGGGACTGCTGAACAACGGCTTGCTGGAGCTGCTCTAACGGGTCTCGTGACAAAGCGTCTGCCACCACGTTGAGCTTGCCTTTCCTGTATTTGACGTCAAACTGGTATTGCTGTAGCTCTAAAGCCCAGCGCGCTATCCTTCCTGTGGGGCTCTCGATTGAATCCAACCATTTTAATGCCATGTGGTCTGTGACCACCTCAAATCGGTATCCTTCCAGGTAGCATTTGAGTTTCCTGATCGCCCACACGATCGCCAAGCACTCCTTTTCTGTAGCCGAATAGTTCGACTCGGCCTTTGACAACTTCCGGCTGGCGTACGCTATGACCTGCTCCTGCTCATCAATGGTTTGCGTGAGTACTGCTCCGAGGCCGTAGTCGCTCGCGTCCGTCTGCAACGTGAACTTTTCTCCGAACTCCGGACAAGCCAGGACAGGAGCGGACGTTAGACACCTTTTGAGACTGTCTAATGCGGCTTGTTGCTCCTCCTTCCACGACCACTTCCGGGACTTCTTCAACAGCTCTGTCATCGGTTGTACCACTGTTGTGAAATTGGGCACGAATCGGCGGTACCACGACGCCATCCCTAGGCATCGTCTAAGCTCTTTCAGGTTTGTGGGTGCCTTAAGATTTTTCATGGCTTCCACCTTTGAGGGGTCCGTCTGGATTCCTTTCTCGCTCACCAGATGCCCTAGGTATACTAGCTTCTTCTGAAAAAACGAACATTTTTTTTGGTTAAGTTTTAGGTTGGCCTCTCTCAGCCGTCGGAATACTTCTCTCAAGTTTTCTATGTGTTGCTCTTTCGTTGCGCTTATCACTATGATGTCGTCTAAGTAGGCGAACGCATGGGGCTCCATCTCTGGGCCTATTACCGTATCCAATGCTCTCTGAAAGGTCGCGCCGGCCGAATGCAAACCAAATGGCATGACTCGCCATTGAAACAGTCCTCGACCTGGCACTGTGAACGCAGTGTACTCCCTGCTGCTTGCCGCCATTGGGATTTGCCAGTACCCGTGCTTCAAGTCCAGCGTCGAAATGTAACGTGCGTGCCTCAACTTTTCCAGTATATGATTTATCCTGGGAACAGGGTATGCATCCGGTATAGAGTGTGCGTTGAGCTGCCTGTAGTCCACGCACATCCTCCACTCGTTCGTCTTCTTACGGACGAGCACTATGGGCGCGCTGTGTGGGCTGCGTGACGGCTCGATTGCCCCCGCCTCTATCAGTTCGTTCACCTGTTGGTCGATCACACGTTGCATCGCCGGATTTTTGGGGTAGTACCTCTGCTTGACCGGCTTGTCGCCCCTCATGACGATCCGATGCTCGGCTACGTTGGATACGCCCTTCAATCCCTCGAAGAGCTGCAACTCTGTCCTTAAAAACTCCTGCGTGGCTGGTTCCAAGTCCGCTGGCCACACCGATTCCTGCGCAGCGTCTTCTTCCGATGATGATCCTGCTTTAGGGTCTACCTTTTGCGGCGCTTCGGTTCCTGCACTTTCCACCTGGCCTAGCGATGGCTCCTTGACGACTGTAACTGCGTCTCGGCCGGCCCCTTGCTTGGCTAGCGTGGTATCCTTGCTGCGATGCGTCCCCAGGACAGTCTCTCGCTTCTTGCCTCGGGTGCCGCGTCTCTCTTGCTCCTTCTCCCCTTCTGGCCCTAACTCGGCCGTTTCGATCGCCTTGGCTGGCGCATCGGCGCACTTCAGTACCAGCATCGCCTCACCGCACTGCATAGTCGTCCCCATCTTGCATAGAAAATCCATCCCCAGGATAAGACTGTCTAACATGGATGGCATTACGAGCATGTCCATCGGCACTTCTTTGCTGATCAACTTGATTTTGACTCTCAACAATTTACTAATCGCTACCTTTGACCCATCTGCTAAGTGAGTATTCGCGGTCGCTGCGAACACTTCCCCCTTTGCCTTTATCTCCTCAAAAAAACTTTGGCTCACGAAGCTTCGTGATGCCCCTGTATCAACCGTCGCCTTCGCCACTCGGTCCCCGACCTTCACCATGGCGACTATGCGACTGTTCTCTACTCTGAGAGGACATTCTAATTTCGGGACTGACTCGCGCCGGCGCCCATCCGATCCCGATCCAGATGACGCGGCTGCCCGTTTCCCGCTCTTCTACCGCAACATGCCAAATCGCTCACGCCTTGAGCACCACACTGTCTACAGAATACCACCTTAGGATTTGGGCATTCTCTGGCAAAGTGTCCCCCTTGTGAGCAGTTGTAACACACACGACTCACGACTGCCGACCTGACCTGTTCATGCCCCATCATGTTGTTCGAAATTTCATCGCGCCTGGTGACGGGATGACTGCCAGTCTCATTTCGCGCTAAGGGTACTTGTGCTGGCGGGCTCCTAAACGGATTAGGCGGTTTGGCGGGTGTGTCCACGCCACCGGACCTACCCTGATACCCAAGAACCCTTGTCTGGTTGTACCCCGTCTCCCCCTGGAACTGACCTGGGATGCTTTCGAACTCTGAGGCTATCTGTGTTAGCTGAGACAAGTCTGTAAAATCACTCCGTCGAATATATAGGCGGTACTCCCGAGAAAGATTCTCATAAACTCTTTTCAGCTCCTGCTCAGGGGTATAACTGGCGTGCCGCATTAATCTCTTCAGGTTGACTAAATATTCTTTATACCCTTCCCCTACGCGTTGTCGGCGGGCCCTGATCTCGTCCTCTAACCTGTCAAAGTATTGGGGAGGTAGAAAGAATCCTAAAAATTCTCTTTTGAACGTTCCCCACGTCACGTCCCTTAATCCGCTCGTTGAGAACCAACTACCTGCCATGCCTGTCAAAGCCTCGCTCATCGCTCTCGGTATGCGATTCAGCTCTATATCGTACGTTTGGGCGCGTTCCTCCAATGTCTCTATAAACGCCAGTGGGTCGGAATAACCATCAAATTTAACACCCCATTTCCTAACCTGATCAGGGACGACCATGTAATGCCGGTGACTGTTAGCGAGCTCGTACATTTGCCTGTAATCCGCCTGTCCCACCTGGGTACTAGTCATGGGCGGTCCTACGGGTGGCACTACATGTACATTCGGGGTCAATCCAGCCATGTGTCCGCCAACGGCCGGTGCAAACCGCACGTGGCTGGGTGATGGTGGCAATTCTCCTGATGACCCTGATAACGCCAACAAATCGGATTCTGATTTTTGTCTGGGTCGCGCCCCTTCACTAATGACAGTGGGCGGGACGGGTGACCCTCGGCTCTTGGCGAACTTCCGCTCCCATTCGCCCAACCGGTTCCAGGTTGACGAACTATGGCCCCCCAGTTTGATCAAATCGCATACCCGTTTCCGTAAATCTTCTACCTTGCCGGCGCTTTCTATGTTTAGTTCCTGAGCGATTCGTTCCAGATCCTCCTTCCGGCAGCAGTACACCCATCCGAGACCCACGCCTGGGTTGTCGCATCCTTTTTCCTCTACGCTTTTGTTGTATTCCATGGTCGTTGCTCGTGAAAAATTTTTTTTTAAATTTATTCAATTTTTATTTAATTTATTTCAGTTTTATTTAATTTATTTAAATTTTGTTTATTTAATTTTTCTTTTAGCTGATTAAATTTTTTTTTTATATAATTTATTAAAATTTTTTCTATTATTTATTTAAATTTTGTTTAATTAAATTTCATTTAATTTATTTCCTTTCCTTTATTTAAATTTTATTTAATTTATTTAAATTTTATTTAGCTTTATTTCAATTTTGTTTATTTAAAATTTTTCCACTCTCGTCCCACTGTACAACGATCAGCCACCACGCCCAATACCAATTAACCTTCAGGTGTTGGCGTGTGCTGCACTTTCACAGTCAGCGTTCGCGCTGCTCCGCTGTGATCACTTTTCACGACCGACACTGTTTCCCGCGATTTTAGCCGTTTTCTAGCCGAACGCTCACGTCTGTCTTTTCGCTATTCCCGTTCGCTTAGTTGGTGCGTCTTCTTTCATCGTCAACTTCGCTGCACGTGCACTCTAAGCGTAGACCGATTTGCTGCTTAACACACACCAAATAATTTTTTTTTTCGCGACGACTGTACGTTTGACAAATTTTTCTAGCGCCAACTGACCATCTGGCACCTTTTATTGCCCTCGCCGTTACTTTCAGTCTCTCTTTTTTTTTTGAACGCGCGCGCGATCTACGGGGTATGACCGGGTATGTCCGACTATCACAATTTACACTTGTTAGCAATATGTTTGGGGTTTTTACTTCCAAATTATATTACTCCTCTTTCGCTTGGGTCCCTGCTCGGGCGCCACTTGTAAAGTAGTTATTTTGCCGGGGTACAGATCTCAGTCTGTCCACGGCCCACGTCACAAGACATTTATATTCAACATCAAGGAACGCTCGCGAAGTGGAGGTAAGTATCGCGACGTTCGACCCGGTGTCTTAAGACAAGTACAGCAAACGAGCGCCTCAGCGGTTAGGGGTCGTACAAGGTCAACCTTTGTACTGTCGCCTCCAGTCGCGCCAATCGCGCCGCCACTTTGTTAAATGCCGACCACCGATTTCTTTGGCGCATTTAACCCTCTGCCCAGTATTAATAACTCCCAAGCAAAACGCGCATGTCTTTCTGTTAAATCATACTTTCCGTTTAATATATGTATTTAAACTTCCTCGTTCTGCTTGTACTTCGACTTCTATTATTTCTAACCCGCGGCCGCGTCTGTTCGGCGGTGAACTCTATTACCTACTAACTATGCCGGTCTCGCACTCCAGGTCAGCGCGCTTCTTGTGCTCTGGTTCGCGACAATTCGGTCGCATGCCGCGAACGTGCGGCCGATCGTCGCTCTTTTGTCGCCGGCTTCGCTGCCCGGCTCTCTTGTGCTGTGACGTACTGCTCTATTTGTATTCATTTCATTGTAAGCTTAAACAATAGGTATGTGCGTAATGATTATATACTAAGCATATAGTTAACGATTACATGGTAAGTATATAATTAATGATTGATATGGAGTAATCAGTATATGGTTAATAATTAAATACTAGGTACATGGTACAAGATCTTCATAAGTTTATTTCATAAGTTTATTTCATACGTGTTAATAGTCTATCTGTGTAGGAGGCTCCCGCCGGGCCTACTTCACAGTACATATGTGCGTTTTCTGCTTTTTTTCAATGTCTCATGCAAATTAATTTCGTTTCAAAAATAGTTTCCGTTATAATTATCGTGTTGAGAAGAGGACGTTTCAAAGGATTCTCAATATAATCGAGAAAGACATCCCATATTCTTCGATTTCAACAATTCTGAGCTTGGCGACTGCATTGCGTTTTTTAGGAGTTGGGTCGTTTCAACGAGCGATAGGAAAGGACACAGATTTGTCAATGTCAAGGCAATCCGTTGGAAGAATCCTATGGATTATACTTCCTTTGCTGGAAAAAAATCTTGGGCCACGCTTTATTCAATAGATCGGAGGATATGCTAACGAAATGCAAACAGCATTTTTATCAAAAGTTTAGCATTCCGGGTGTTGTTGGCTGCATCGATGGCACACATTTCAAGATAATGAAGCCCAGCAGTGCCGAACACGTTTATTTTAATAGAAAGGGGTATTATAGCATTAATGCAATGGTAGTAAGTAATGAATACTTTAAGTGTAGAGGTGGTTTGTTAACTGGATTGTCCGTTTTGTTATGTGTGTGTAGTGGTACTCGTTTTTTGTTCATATGTTATTCCATACATTTATTAACTTTCAAATGATGGTTCCTATAGATATGCGATTATGACCTGAAAGTTCTTTATGTGGATGCTTCAAAGCCTGGAGCAACTCATGACTCTTGCGCTTGGAGTCAGAGCGAAGCCAGGTCTTTTTTTCAAGAACGGTATGACAGTGGTTCACGTGGCAATTGGCTCCTTGGGGACTCGGGTTATCCCTTGGAGCGATTTCTTTTAACGCCTTACAGAAGTGCAACACAAGGCTCGTACCAACACGCTTTTAACCTGCGTCATGCTTCTGCAAGAAATGTAATTGAGAGAACTTTTGGAGTAATCAAAAGCAGATTTAGATTACTCCAAGAGATACTTTTGTACAGTCCCTTAAAGGTGTCCTGTATCATAAATGTTTGCTGCGCGCTTCACAATTTATGCCGCGAAAGTAATGATGAGCATTTTTGTATTGATGAAGCTCCTGGAGGACACGCAGAAGTTGAATCTTCAGATAACTCAAATCAGCCGGAAACAACTTTCCAAATTCGAGACGACATAGCAGCTTCCTTAATAATACGTTGACGTTTTATTTATGTAATTTGGAATAATAAATATGGTTATTTTGTTAAGTTTCTTAATAGTTTTATTTAAATAATTTTTCTAAAGCTAACACAAATCTTTCTAAAATTAAATTAGTTTTTTTTAGCTCCTCTAAAATCTGTTCATTACCCTTTTTTATACCCACGAGTTCGTCTTTCATTTGAGTAAGTAATATTTTTTCGTCTTCCACCATTGCAGCCAGCCGGTTTTCTGTTTGCGCTTCTTTTCTTCTGCTACCTGCAGCATCAATTTTCTGCCTTTTTGGGGAAGATTCTTAAAGTAAATTTCAAATTAATTGGATAGCTTTTGAATATTTAATTAGTTATGAACGTACCATCGTCTTTATCCTCAATTTTTTCATCTTTAGGCTGCAGGATGCCAATTGCTATGGCGCCCGTCACCCCATCAACCGCCTCATATAAATTGCACAGTACTGCAATTTCGTCTTCAATTGAAGAAAGCATCAACATATTAAATGGCCCGCCGCCTGTTGCTCTGGTCTCCTTCCTGTTGTGTGTAATTTTTTTTTTAATACTCGTTTTCCAGTCTTTCCAACCCTGTAATTAACAATGGTCATTACTGTTTCCTACAATTTACTATCTACAAGGCAAACTAATTACTTTGCGCCACTTCTCCGCAGTTTTAATTGGAGGGCCTAGCGTGTTCATCTTGAGCGCCAAGTCATTCCAAGCTGCCGCTACAGCCACCCTGTCCCCTTTGGTAAAATTGCGGGCAATGTCCGGGTACTTCTTCATAAACTCTAAGAATTTATTTTCTTGGCGTGGATTGCGATGTTTTCCCCTTGAAAAATCACATTTTAAAATAGTTACGAAAAAAAATTAAATTTGCTTACATTTTGAGCGCGCTTTCTTCTTCTTGATTAGTTTTGTTATGGCTCTGCCATCTATCAGCTGTTGCATTTTTCAAGCCATTGCCACCTGGCAGAATTACAGCTGCCCACAAATGTTTTCACAAATTGCACAGCAAGTAAAAGAATTTTGCAGTTAAACTTGTTCTAGCTTCAAAGAGCTATTTTTTTTTAATGCTTAATAAAAGGAAAACCAAAGTGGTTCCAAATATATTTTATTAAAACACATTACTCCGAATTCTGTTTAAGAAATGTGGCATTGCTGACTCTGACATCAAAAAATCTGTATTCGACTAGGTGGCAGCATCAGATTGCAAGGGTTTTGCGAAGATTTGCAAACGTCCAAAACTAGTGAGCCGTTTTCTCTGTGGCACCGTGAAATAGAAAAGGCATGAAATTCGGACGAAAGCGTTTTCTGTGGCACCCCTGATAATTTCAATTCTACATGTTTGTTTATATTCTAGCATTGTCTATTGTTTATACTCTAGCATAAACAACATATATATAAATTAAAGTCATTTATTTAAGCTTTCATTGACAATCATTGAATGTTGGTTCAAGGGGTATTTTTTCTTTGTGCAATTTGTGCGTTTCAGCCTAAAACTTTCAGCTACGACAAGCCATCACGTTGTTGTTTTGTTCAGTTTCTCTTTGCGTTCAGCGGCCCGTCGATTAAAGGAAAGGCGGCGAGTCAGCGGACAGCAATAATGGTAAAATTTTGTTTTTACATATTGTATGCAAGTGCGTTTGAAACATACATATAGTAAGAAATTCACTTACACCTACTCCACAATCATATCTTTAATAATATATAGACATAAACAAAGCTCACGCTAAAGCGTGAGATCGGCAACGTAAGCTTATTTCGGTAGGAGCAATTCTTAGAAATTAACGTAAACATCTGGCATGAGTGACTCTCACTCAATAAAGGCTCAAGTAATAAGCTCAAACCGAGGTTTGCTTTATGTAGCATTAGTTTTAAGAAATTAGTTTTAGATTTAGGTTCTGCATATGAACATCGTGTTCAGTAAAGTAAAAAAAGTACTATAGGTACACTTGGGGCCCCCAAACCTCTTGTTGTTGTGCCTATCAACAAATTTATATTCGTGTCTAGGCTAGCTTCCTACACTTCGTTGGAAGATGTTAGTGCGTATGTTAAAAATAAAATAGACTCCCCGCTTATTAATGTTGAAAAGTTTAAGTTTAAACATGCCCGAAGCATATCTTCCTTCAAGCTGAGTGTTCCGCCCGAACTTTTCGCAACAATATGTTCTGAAAAGTTTTGGCCACCAAAGCTCGTGGTAAAGGAGTATGTTAATCGGCGAAACAATGTTAATAACGGTATTAGAATCAGTAGTGCACCGCCTGTTATCCATCCTGTTGCCTCAACTTCGACGGCAAAAAACTAATAAAAGTAGTTAGCTTGGCCTATCAAAATGTTCGAGGCCTTAACACTAAACTTTCTGAACTTTATGTAAACAGCTTGTCCTTTGATTCACAGATAGTTGCATTCACTGAAACCTGGTTAAAACCTAATATATCTGATTATTCCGTTTTGCCTAATAAATATAACTTGTACAGATGTGATCGCACCACCCGCAAGGGGGGCGGTGTTCTCATAGCTATTGACTCTTGTATTTCCTCTGAACAGATTCATTCCCATGATCATCCGGGTATAGAGTTTCTTTGTGTTAAAATATTATGTAGCGGCCGCTCATTGTATATTACTTGCTCATATATTCCTCCCAATTCTGATAATAACATTTACATATCCCATCTGAATACCCTGCAACTTGTAGCGTCATTGTTGACGGATATTGATCAACTTATAGTGGTTGGTGATTTTAATTTGCCACATGTTGTATGGTCTGTGAATGACACATCTTCGGCGCAATTACCGGCCACTTCAGATGATTTATCGAGGGCCTTTTAGAGTTAGGCATATCACAAGTTAACAGGGTGCATAACTGTAGTAATAAAATGTTAGATTTGATACTCGTTTCTGATTCTGATTGTAGTAATGTTAGTAGAGTATCCCCTCTAGTGCTTCCTGAAGATACCTACCATCCAACTTTAGAACTTTCCATTGAACTTTTAAACCTTAGAACAGCATCCAACAATTCTTTAAAAACCCGATGTTTTAGTAAAACTAACTTTAAAAAATTGAATGATCTCCTTCAACACACTGATTGGTCTCACCTTTATTCTTGTAGTGATATAGAAACTGCCATCACCATTTTTTACAGTACCTTGAACTCGCATTTGGATATCTGTGTTCCCCTCACTGTTCCTTCAAGTGAAAATAAACCACCTTGGTTTACGAGGGAACTATCAAAATTAAAAAACGTGAAAACAAGATCCTATAAAAAATTTAAAATATCTGAAAATACCATAGATTTATCCTCATATATAATTGCAAAGTCAAATTTTATTTCGGTAAACAGTTTTTGTTACAACAATTATCTCAATCGTTGCAGATCAAACTTTTCCCGTAATCGAAAACAGTTTTAAAAATTTGTTAATTCTAAACGTAAATCTTCTTGCTTGCCATCCTCGGTTTATCTTGATAATACAAAAGCAAATTCCGATCAGGCAGTAGCCGATCTATTTGCTGAGTATTTTCATCGAGTTCATATAGTTGCAATAATTCCTATCCTTTTCAAGTCCAAGCGTCAAACTGCATTTATATCCCCGGTATAGCTGAGTGTACGCTACTACGCGACCTTAACTCTATCAAACCAGGCTTTTTGCCCGGGCCAGATGGAGTGCCAGGTTGTATACTTAGATACTGTGCGGATTCACTTTGTAAACCATTACATAAATTATTTAACTTATCGGTTGACTCAGCTGTGTTTCCTGGTATATGGAAGGAATCTTTTATTATTCCACTTCATAAAAGTTGTTCTAAGTCTAACGTTAAAAACTATAGGGGTATATCAAAGTTGTCTGCCATTCCGAAAGTCTTTGAAAAAATTATAAGCTCTCAATTGCAGCACTTTTGTTTACCTCACTGGTTATCAAAGGGTTTCAGGCAAAAATGCAAACTGACGTCGTTTACACAGATTTTAGTAAGGCATTTGATTCTGTTAGTCATTCTTTGTTGCTTCAAAAATTAAATATTATTGGATTTCCAGCAAAACTCCTGTCGTGGCTTTCTGAGTACTTGTGTGGCCGAACACAAAAGTATTTTTTAAATCTTCTGTATCCAAATCTATTTTTGTTACCTCCGTTCTCCCTCAGGGGAGTCACCTAGGACCATTGCTATTTAATCTATTTATTAACGATCTTCCTGCTGTTATTACTAATTCTCGTGTTTTTATGTTTGCTGATGATGTAAAGCTATGTTTCACCTATAATGATGATTCTCTTAGTAACTTACTACAGTCGGACTTGGGAGCACTGTCGGCTTGGTGCCGTTATAACTTGCTTAATTTAAATTGTTCAAAATGTAAAATCATGACTTTTTGTAGAGGTACCCCTCATACTGCTCACTACGTGCTTGATGCTTCACCACTTGTCCGCGTTTTTGAAATTAAAGATTTAGGCATCATTCTTGATAGCAAATTAAAATTTGATTCTCACATATCTTCGATGGTCAATAAGGCCATAAACGTTCTTGACTTCATCAAGTGGTGGTCAAAAGAGTTCGATGATCCCTTCACCACCAAAACGCTATATACATCCCTAGTACGTCCCATCCTGGAGTATGGATATTGTTTGTGGTCCCCGCAATACGGGATTCACCAGGATGGAATTGAATCTGTTCAGAGGAAATTTCTTCTGTTTGCGCTCAGAAGTTTTAACTGGGTTCCTGGAATAGACCTACCCCCCTATTCAAGTAGACTTCTTTTAATTAATTTTCCTTCCCTGTTGAACCGTAGAATTATGCATGGTGCAGTATTTGTCACTAATCTACTTAATGGTGACATCGACTCTTCAGTTCTTCTGAGTCGAATAAAATTAAATGTTCCCATTAGATCCACACGTAACTCTTTACCCCTCAGCCTCGATCGTTGCTCGAGCAACTATTTAATTTATGAACCCTTTCGTGTATTATGTTCTGACTATAACAAACTTTATTCTCTTGTCTCTCTGGAGACCTGGACTCCAGTACTAAAACGATCTATCCATGGCAAGCATGAAGATTTACGTTTAGAGTTTACAAATTTATAAAACTGTTTCGGATCGCGGGAAAATATTGATCTGCAACGATTGAGATAATTGTTATAACAAAAAGTGTTTACAGAAATAAAATTTGACTTTGCGATTATATACGAGGATAAATCTATAGTATTTCCAGATTTTTAAAATTTTTTATAGGATCTTGTTTTCACGTTTTTTAATTTTGATAGTTCCCTCGTAAACCAAGGTGGTTTATTTTCACTTGAAGGAACAGTGAGGGAAACACAGTTATCCAAATGCGAATTCAAAATCCTGTAAAAAATGGCAATGGCAGTTTCTATATCACTACAAGAATAAAGTTGAGACCAATTAGTATGTTGAAGCAAATCATTCAATTTAGTAAATTCAGTTTTACGAAAGCAACGCTTTAAAGAATTGTTAGATGCTGGTCAAAGGTTAAGAATTTCGAAGGAAAGTTCTAAGGTTGGATGGTAGGTATCTTCGGGAAGCACTAAAGGGTGTACTTTACCAACGTTACTACTACTACTTGCGATTTGTTAACTGTCATTGCGAACGCTAAGCGAACGGGAAATTGCAATCGTTTGAACACATACACTTTCACCTGCGTACTTTCCGTTAATAATGGTTGCCTCAATCAAATTCGGCATAGGTCTTTTTACCGAAAGTCGAGTACCGTTGCAAAGTTGCGGTGGATTCAATTTACAAAATATCATAATAACTGTACCAACTAACTGTTGCAAGTTATGTGGTGGAAATCCTGGTAACTCCAGAGAGTTCAAAAACTCCGTTGGTAATTTACAACAACATCGGGATTTGTTATGGAATCAACGGATTTATATTTCACCAAATCGCCAGCAATTTTTGATTGAATGGTGAAATTCAGTGCGTGTACATAACATACACTGGACATAACATACACTGGATCGGGAAATATTGCATGTTGGAGCATCAATTCTATCTATCCACTTATTGCTGGCTTGCATGTTTTGTACGGCGGCCGATGTTCGCACGTCGTCCTCTAGGCATTTTGGACTATTGACAGAGTGGTGAATTTAACCTCAAATGCACGATCTACATAATTTACACAGTTCAACTTACAACCTTAAAGACAAATGCCTGATGTTGAAATTGAATACAAATTTGCACAATACACGTGATTTATTTGATGGTTTCAAATTGAAATGTTAGGAAACGAATAACTTTTTTAACGTAGAATACGTTATTCGGCAGGTTAGGGGTTCAATGCGAAGTTAAAATTTTTGCGACCACTTTCGCCGCGTTCATTTCGATTTTTTTATACTTTAAACATACCCAAATGGAATCTCATTTATATGGGAGTTAACTGAATTTTTTAGCTTTCGAACAGTATATAAAGTATAATACTGCTACATATAAAAGTTTTGAATCCATAAGTAAATGAAATTTTAAGCGCAATACATTTTTCGGCAATTTTCATATGCGTGTTTTATGTGCCCATGTATTAGCAATAAGTGCGAGCGGGCGCGATAATGATAGCTATAGCGGATAGACTGTGCATATAGTGTTGTTTCAGTTGCCCTTGCGCTCAGTGGTGTTTCAAAGCAAGCGGCTTGCCAACGCACTGTGGGCATTTTACCAAAAACGGCATTAATTAATATTTTGATTTGGTTTTTTGCGTTGGGTTTGTACAAACCAAAGGAAAATCCTTTTAATAAAATTGGCTTGTTGTTGCCCTTTGTTTTCATATCAGGTCCAAATCTGGGAGTCAAGCTTGTTTATATAATACTTAAATACAGGCTGAAGTTGCTTGTGGCCAACTCATAAATTCTTTAACTGGGGAAGGATTACACATGTTAGCGTGCTAGTTGATTCATCCTTACGATGCCCCTATGACCATCATGTAGTAGCTTATTGATGTCATTGCGCTATGTTTTTGGTATGATGATACGATTTAAATCAGTGTGTAAACATAACAATTGCTTATTGACTGTTACGATTAAAATAGGGCAATATTTCCGGATCGCTTGGCTTGTCTGACCAGCCATTTGAAACAAAGTATCGTTATATTTTCAGAATGATGCCTTTTTCCGTATGCGTATTTTGACGATTATGTCAGCATTTATTGGAGTTGATATTTCTACTACGTTATAGCATGCTTCTGTTTTGTCGAACTCCTCATCAGTAGGCAAAGGCAAGCGAGATAGGGCATCAGCGTTTGCGTGCTGAGTGGTTGAACGAAACCTGATGTCAAAGGTATAGGCCATAAGGATTAGAGCCAACGCTGTAGTCTATTCGAAGTCATTGTAGGTAAATGCTTGCTTGGATTAAATATTGTAATTAACGGCTTGTGATCTGTTATCAATATAAATTTGCGTCCGTACAGATATTGATGACACTTCTTTACCCCAAGTATTATAGAAAGTGCTTCCTTCTCTATTTAGCTGTATTTGTCTTGATGCTGGTCAAGTGTTTTTGATGCAAATGCTATTGGCCATTCCTTTCCATCTGTTTCAATGTGTGATAACACAACACCAATGCCATATTACGATGCATCAGCGAGCTGTAGCTGTTCATCAAAATGAGCCAATTTTTTTGCACCTATAATGTGCGTTTTTGATGCTTTAAACGCTTGCTGCTGACTCGTACCAAATTTGAATAGTACACTTTTGCGTCGGAGTTGATTTAGTGGAGCTGCTAACTGAGAATAGTTAGGTATAAAATTGCAGTAGTAATTTACCTTTCCCATAAATGCGTGTAGCTGCTGAATGTTGGTGGGTGGTTGCAATTCTTTGACTTCTTGCAAGCCCGAGGTGTCAGGTAGGATGCCTGAAGCACTGACTTTTCTCTTAAATACTCGATTTCTGATTGGAAAAATGAGCATTTCTCCTTTTTGCATCTTATGCCATTCTCTTGTAGAATAGTTAAGATTTGTTTGACGCGGGCAATTGTTCGTCGCTTGTCGGTGCTGATATAGTTACGTGGTCAAGATAGTTGCCACATCCTGGGATGCCACTGATAAGCTGCTGTAAGTAACGCTGGAACATAGCGTTTGCCCTTGCTATTCCATACGGCAGACGTTGGTACTGAAAAAGACCCAACGACGACCATAATTTTCTTTGACGCTTCATCCAGCTGCATTTGTAATTAAGCAACTTTTAAATCAGTTTTAGTAAAACGTTGACCATGGCGAATAACGTGCAAAAGTGATACACGTGTGAGCAGGGGATACTGCTCAATGTTTAGTTGCGTGTTGACGCCTTGTTTAAAGTCCCCGCGGATACGAATTGCTCCACCTGGCTTGGGTGCGAGAACTTAATGGGCTTCCATATACCGGCTTGTGCGATCTGCTTCCTCTTTGAATTTTGCTAGATGATGCTTGAAAGTTTTTTATCACACCGAAAGGTGGTTCAAATACTTCTTTTCTTATTCACAAAGATTAGCTATTTGTTCGTCGAATTGTGTACTTATATTTTGGATTTGTTCAATTTTAAAATTGAATGTTTTAAACGAGTCTCTTCCGAATAAGTTATTTGAGCTTTTAACGTTTGCTACAATTAAAACAACATTCGCTTCTTTATTTTTATACTTTGCCACAGTGTGCAGTTCAATAATGGAATTGGTGTTTGTCCGAATGCTTTTAACTTTTTACTGCACTTTTCTATTTTCGGAATGTTTAGCATTTTATAAGTTGTTACATTTATTATTGACACCAAAGAACCAGAATCAATTATGAAAGGAATTATTTGATTGAAAATAGCCAAATCAATAATGTTTTTATTATCATCTAATTCCATAATAGTGTACAAATGTGGGAATAATGGGAATGCTAATTTGTTGAAATAATGAGTTAACTAAATTTGATATAAGCGGCGATACGCCTTACTTTACTGTTGCTCAATTTTAGACTGATTAATATAATTTTGACAATCTTAAGCTAGCCCTACATATTGTCGGCCGCGCTGTCGGCGTCATCTTCGCTGTCATCCCACGAGTCGGCTGCGCATGTGTGGTGTCGGATTGTATCCTGTGCAGCTGGCCTGCTCATGCGCTGCACTCGTTGTCGCTGACCGAAAATTCGCCTAGGTCAGCACTTTATCAGTGGGCAGTCGCATGGCGTGATGTGCCAACAGAGTAGACAATCGTTATGGGATAACTACTCCCCCTTTCGAAGACCGACCGTCCTCGGTCGTTTTTAAATCGCTTATTATCTCCGAGATTCTTTTTGCATTGCGACGGGCCGTAGTTAACTTGTATAGCCAGTAAATCCCTGCTCCGGCAATGCAAGCCAACAGTGTCGCACCCAAGGAAAACGCTGTTCTGTTTCCCAATTTGACGCTGTCTCTAACCTCTCTGATGTAATTGAGGTTGTCTCCGCTCAATCGGTGAACGTACGGAAGACTGAGCATCTCACTGTGTCCGCTGATGTTTAATAACGGAGATGCTGCGACTGCCGGGAATCGATTCTGCACACTGTTGCGGTTGAAGTAACGCATGCCATTAGCCACAGCCTGCGTCTTAAAGGTGACGAGGTTCGTCCCTTTCACTTTGAACGCGTCGTCGTAAGCGACCTCATTTATGATCACGATACCGTCGTCCACCATCGTGACGGGGTCGTGTGTGTGTCAAAAAGGCGACCGGTATCAGCTTGTTGATCGTTAGTAGAATTCAGAATTTTGTTTACGGTATCAGTGAGCTGGTTTTTTTTTTCTTGTAATTTTGAGTTAATTCTAATCTATCTATTGCTTGCAGTGATCAACTGCGTTTGCGTTATGTCCAGTCTCCTAAAGTTGTCTGCGTCCGGGGTGCCGGCTTCAACCTTAAGGGCTGTTCCCAAGAAATCAAGGCTTCTTACCTTGCGATGATGCACATCAAGAGCGGACAACATGTCGAGTACATATCCGTTGTCAATTTCCGGCAACTTCCTCATATGGGACTGCGGAAAGAGACTCGCCAGTTTCCCTGTCTCGTCCAACATTGTTCTGTAGTCCGTCAGATTGGTAGTGTGTCTCATGTACCCGTAGCTGTCCCAAAGTAAGATGTCCCCGTTTTCATTAGGTATGTAGTCCGCGTGCGTATAGTCCGTCACCCGTGCGTTTGCTGTTACCAGCATTGGTGTAAGTGAAGTAAGTGTAAGTGAAAAGTAAGTCTAAAAAATATTAAATTTAAATTTTGATTAGAAAGATATAAACGAAAATATCAACGGAGGTGGTCCTTGTGGACCACCCTCCCCTCGACGAGGACCGTTGTCCCCAAGTCCGCTTGAACTTTTTTCTCTACGCAGAGCGGAGTCAGTTTGTTACCTAGTCTGCAGTTTGTTTTTATCAGGACTTTTTCGTCTACTTCAAAGACCCTGTTTTGTCTATTCCTGTTTTCCCTCTCGTTCTGTCGTAGTTGAGCTTTCTCTAACTTTTTCCCCACACTGCGGATGCACTCCGGCGAAGCGGAGACCAAAATGTCTTTTGGCCTTTCCTTGACAACTGAGTGAATGGTACCATTATACTCAATTGTCGCCTGCAGAATCAGGTCGACCGTGTCAACTTTTCCCCTTTGCAGTTTCAAGCACCTGGATTTCTCCAAAAGGGTGCTATGAAAGTGCTCTACATGTCCATTGGACGTGCTATGGAGGGGAGGCGCGTTTATAACATAATTGTTTAACACCAAAGACCTAATGGTCTCTGACTTGAACGCAAGCTCGTTGTCACAGTATACCTGTTTCGCCCGCGGGTTTTTTTTCATCAACACTAACAAAGGTGGCTTAGTGTCCACTATGGTCCGAGACGCAATCGGCTGGACTACTGCGAATTTCGAAAATTTGTCGACGCAGGTTAGGAAGTGTTTTTTATCATTTAAAAAAATGTCGATATGCAACATTTCTCCTGTCTGGCCAAGTTGAACACATCGGCCGGGTGCCGGGTCTTTTCTTTAAAGAGAATGGAGCTCCTTTTATAAGGAAAACGTGCTTCCTCCAATACAATCTGATTCCGGCAGCGGTTCAAAGGCTACTCTGTGGAATCGACCGTGTAGGAAAGGGACAACTCGCTGTGAATCGTAGCCGCATCAGATTCTGGTTCGTTGTGGTTTCCTTCGAGGGCATTCACATTTTGTCGCGAAAGCGCGTCCGCAACATAATTTTCTTTCCCGGGCTTGTAGAAAAACTTGGCCCCTGTCTCATCAATGCGCGCCTTCCAGCGCTTGATTTTTGCATTGGGGTTACTCTCGGAAACCGAGAACGTAAGCGGTTGGTGGTCCGTGAAAATGTTGATATCACGGACACCGTATAGGTAATGCCGTAATTTTCCCAGTGCCCAGACTATAGCAAGCAATTCGCGCTCATCGGTCGCGTAATTAACTTCCCCCCCTTTTAGACCCCTGGAAATCATGGTAATGGGGCGGCCGCCTTGTGACAGAACTGCGCCTATTCCATAGGCTGACGCGTCTGTCGTCAAGTCAAATGGTTTATGAAAATCTGGGTACATTAAAATATCGTCTTCGGACGCTAAAATATTTCTTAATTTCTCAAACGCGTTGTGCTGTTTAAAGGGACTTTTTTTTGTATTTGCTGATAGATCCATTCTCCCTCTTAAGGATATCAGAAATTGGTTTCGCGATTGCAGCAAAGTCCTTAATGAAACAGCGATAATAGTTCGCTAACCCCATAAAGGACCTGACGCCAAACACAGAGGTCGGTTCAGCATATTGCTGGATTGCCCTGACTTTCTCTGGGTCGGTTTTCGCACCGTCTTTGGACACGATAATGAAATTGGTGCCACAATCGCTATAGATGTGTTTGCATAATCCGCGTCTTCCAATAAAGCGCTGAAGAGCCCAGAGAAAAGGTTAAGTAGAAAGACCAGTCACTGCTTCGAGGTGAATGGCCTTTGTTGCTAGACAGATAAATACTGCGATGTACGCTTTGATGTCCTCTAAGTCGTGATGCTTTAATTTCCAAGGCTCCAGTGTAGTCTACACCTGTAGCTTCAAAAGCTCGAGTTAACACGATGCAGTGAAAGATCTGCCATAAGTTGCGTTAAGGGCTTTGGTCGATGCCGGAAGCATTGTACACACTTTCTTAGGATTTTCTTCACTGCTTCTTTTCCGTGAATGAACCATATCTGTCGAGTTATTGCCAGCGTTAATTGGGTACCTCCGTGTGAAATGGTGTGTCTTAGGTAATATGATCGGCGACCGATGCGCTGCTGAAATATGAATAGCATTTTTGAGTCTACCGCGCATCCGTAAGACTTGATGTTCATCTAAAAAAGGAGTGAGCTGTGAAAGTTTGTTAGCCTTTAATAGCTGCTTGTTTAATTTAAGTTTTAAGATTTCTTCTCCATACGTTGCCTTTTGTACCTGTCGCACTATATAATTTAAGGCATTTTGAAACTCTGCTGCGTGAATGGGACCGTGTTGTCGTTTTTCTGGTTTGTGTTTAAAATTGTGAATAAAACGTAGAACGTAAGACATAACAAAGATCAATTTGTTATATGAAGAAAAAGACGCTACGAAAGAGTCCTGCGTCACACAAGCATATGTATCAACTGTTTTAGAACGTTGTTCTGTTATAGTGTGCTCGTTGTTTGGAGATATAAGCTCAGTGATCGGCCCCTGAGATTCATGGAGTTGTAACCAGGCTGGTCCGTGCCACCATAGACTGTGGGTTGCGAGTTCATCTGGAGAGCAACCTCGCGTTGCACAGTCTGCTGGATTATCTAAGGTCGGAATATGTCGCCATTGAGCCGCGCTGCTGTGATGTAGAATTTTGCCAATGCGGTTTGCGACGAATGTTTTCCATCTAGCAGTGTCACCGTTGATCCAAAACAAGACAATCATTGCATCGGACCAATAATAGACAGGCGGCGTTTTGGGTGAAACACGTAGCTGATTAAGAGTTCATTTTGCTAGTTGAATGGCCAAGACTACTCCAGAAAGTTCGATTCTAGGAACCGTCAATGGTTTGATAGGGATCGTAAAGCCGTGCTACTGTGGATAATAGAGATCTTTTAGTGAAAGTAGGGTTGATTTCAAATTTAATTTTCAAACCATAAAAATCTCTTTTTGGATGCCAATACAAGCCTAGCGTTTTTATAGAATCTTTGTTGTCGAATTCTAAAATGTGGGTATTGGACAAATGTGCGTGCGGAATATTGACCAATAATGCTAGGTTATTTGAAGACCATTTTCTAAGCTCCATGCCTGCCGAACGCAATGCAGCGATGAGTTGATCGCGAGTCTCTAAGACGACGGCAAGAGCTGCGTGTCCGCTTTGTACGTCGTCAACGTACGTTTCGTTACGCAGCACATGTTCAGCCAGTGTGAATCGATTTCGCTCATCGAAAGCGAGTTGATGCATGATACGTATAGCTGTGTAAGGGGCCGAAGCTGTGCCAAATGTGACTGTGGTCAATGTGTATTCCTGAATTTGATTGTGTTGGTTTCGCCACATAATTCGTTGATACTGAGAGTCCTCGGGATGTATGTCTATGACTCGATACATGCGTTGGATATTAGCAGCAAATACTTATCGATGAAGACGTCAGTTCAAGATGACATCTCCAAGGTCATTTTGTAATTTAGGACCTACACACAAAATGTCGTTAAGAGACTTGCCGTTTGAGGTTTTGCAGGAGGCGTCGTATACAACACGGACCTTAGTTGTGAGGCTTTCATTCTTGATTACTACATGATGCGGTAAGGTGCATGCTGTCACTGCTAACTTTCCTTTCGTATTTGTAGTGCAATGAGATTCTTCATTGCCGGTAATGGCAGTTATTTGTCCAAGATCGAAGTATTCTTGAATGACATTGTTGTATCGATCTTAAAGTTCGTGCTGTATTGTTAATCTTCGTTCTAATAGGTGAAAACGATTTAAAGCCGTTTGACGTGACTTACCTAGGACTTGTGTGGGGTCAAAATGGGTTTTTAATAGAAGACGTACCATAATGTTTCCAATATCCTGTCGTATGTAAGTGCGTTGGAAATTTTCCTCACTCAACTGTTTTTCAATAGTTAGATTGCGTTCGGTATCAATTTGATCCAGTTCAAAGAAGTTGCATGATGGCATTTCATGGACACGCTAGATGGTATGGTTTGTATAGTGGACCGAAGACGATCCATCCTGAGTGAGTTGAGCGATGGGTTCGTCTGGCTTGCCCTTTCTAAGTTCCGGCAAGATGATATGCGGGATAACATCGACGCCGAATAGCACGTCTATGCGATTTGCGAAGTTAGGATTCGCGAGTTGTAGTCCCTTTATATGCTGATAATCTTGACCCCAGTAATCTCGGCTGTGATGCGACGTCGTGTTAAACCAAGCATTTGAATTGTGTGCTCAGTAATAAGAGGTGCTTGGCGACGTTTAACATATTTTTTATGTCTGATGAGCTTTCATGTTTCACTGTTGGCAAGTTAAACACTGTGTTCATGTGGTGCATGAACTGCAATCGAGGATTATTGTAGCGTTTTATGAGATTCCAGGCCAGGTTGTGACTCACTTAAATCCATTTGGCGCACATCCTGATCTCGATCTGCTGGCAGCGCTTGCTTTAGGAAATGAAAACATTGAATGTTGGAGAGACTGGCATTATCATGTATTAGTTGCGCAAATACATCGTGGAAAGCCGGCCAATCTATAAATTTGCCAAAATAGGTAGGCACTGGCAATTTTGGCAGCTGAACCGCAAACTTGGGAAGTACTTCTCGCACGGTTTCATGAGAGTCGTTGTAGTCCTTTTCGAATTTATTGGGTAGATTATCCGCAAAATAAATGTGCGAAATTGGACACTTACTTATTATAATTGCGTAATGATTTTTCTGAAATTGTTCTGATAGTCCTTCTAATTTATTGAAACGTAATTGGAAATATTGTTTAGTTTTCCGCGATGCGCTGTTTTTATTGAAATTAATTAAAAATTGGTTTATTCGTGTATGCACATCGCATTGCAGAGCGTACAAATTTTCGTACGAGGTTACCTCACTCAATTTTTCAGTCGACATGCTGTTTCTCTATGTACTTGACTTTGAACCTTTATGCATACAACAACAAACACTCACCCTTTTGGTTGTACGAACTTGACTCCAGCGAACAAGTGCTTCTCTTGAGTGGGAATGAGCGAACGAGATAATCGATGCAAAGGAGTTCGACGTTTAGGTATGAGCGTACAGCCAGCACGTTCGATGCCGGCGAAGATGGGGAAGTGACGAAATATGCGTGGATTATGCAGCTGCGATGTCTTCGAACTTCTCCTGCTCTCCGTTTTGCTCCGTTATTCCTTGCGTTGGCACGTAAATATTTACGTTTGTATTTTAGGATGACTTTGACCGACTCTCGAAAACGTTATAAATATATAGCTGGATTGCCTACTTTATGAAATAATTTTGTTACAAGACTTTGTGAACGGTTCCCCCCATGGGCCACCAAAAATGTTGTGACTTTTACTATGTAAAGAGTCTGTAATGAGCAAATACTGCTCGGGGGTGTGCATTCAATGAACAAAGTACAAGAAGATGAGTCTTGTGTTAACAAATTTATTTCCTAATGTATAAATCACTTATAAAATTATAAACACTTGTGAGGTGGTTGCAGTTAAGTTAAATGAAAAGTATTAAACTCGATCAGCAACATGCGTCTTGGGATTGTGACCGTCGACTCGACTCAATCGTGGAGTCAGCGGTGAGAAGAAGTTAAGCTGATGCTTTAAGTTGATAGCAGCATAAGCGCTAATTACTCAAACTGCAAAGTTGAGTTTGCCAAACTAATGTTAAACGTCCGTACATGTCCCATTGAAGTTCGTTATATAGAATATTCGACAAAAGTTTTATCCATCAGTTTTGGAATCAGGATAATCTATTTTTCATCTTAGGAGGTAAGCTTCTAGACATCTGCTCTGTTTTCACTGCCCAGGCGCTCGCAGTCCTACAGGCCTGCACTCATGCCCCAAACAACAATGGCTTCTTCGCTTATATGTGCCGCCGACTAAAATAGTTTGCACACAAGTTACATCTGCATACATTTTATTCAAATTGCATACAAGCAATTAAACGTTAATAAATTTCCACCTTATGCCACAAGCGGGTAGTCATAAAAGCGAAATTTACAGATATTTTTGTTCAGTAATGCCAGACGATGCTTCTGCTTAGTGGTGATTTTGAAATTGTCACTTTTTATACTCGATACCGAAGATGTACAATGTTCTTCATGGTTTCTGTATGCTAGAGACTTGAAACTTTGCAAATATCTATCTATTTTCGATTAAATTAAAGTTTCAAGATTGGCGTTCTACGATAACTGGGGGCCTGGCCAATTCGAAAACTCAAAATCGATAAATCCACCTTTCTCGCACTTCCTTACAGATTGAACTACCAAATTTGTGAAAAAGATAGCTACTAACAACCCCAAAAACTAAATTAAAAATTTGGAGCTAAGCCTCCCATTCCCCAGCCCCACTGCATTTTGAAATTAGAAACGCCAATATCTTCCAAAGCTTTTGAACTAGAGCCACCAAATTTGGTACCAAGATAGGTGATGAAGAAACCCAAAAAATTTGGCTGTCATCCTCACCCTTACCGCCTTGAGACCCCCTTCTGACACATTTTACTAACTTTGAGCTAGAGTAACCAAATTTGGAAGGAGGATAGCAATTGACACACCGCATAAAACTTTGGATGCAACGACTCCCAAAACACCCCCTGCCACCCTTCCACCACATATTACAGACTGAGCACATTTTATACTCGAGTATACCGAAGTCGGTTGCGTCCAACTGCAACGTAACCACTTTTTATACTCGAGTATACCGCAGTCAGTTGCGTCCGACTGCAAGTTAACCACTTGTTATACTCAATACCGAAGGTAATATCTTCCACATTATTTGGGCTAGAGCCTCCAAATTTGGTGCCAAGATAGGCGATGAAAAATCCCAAAAAATGTGGATGCCACGCTCACCCATAACGCCCCCAGCCCCCCTTCACCGACTTTTTACAAACTTTGGTTTGAAGATATCAATTGACATCCCATCCAGCACCAAAAATTTCGATGCCACAACCACAACAACAAGTGTACAAAACGAAAACAACAGAAAATATACTGTGACTTTTTTTTGTTCAACAGCAGAAAAACAAATTTAACAACGGTTGCTACTTTGACGGCAGTTTTCAAAACACTGGAAATAACTTTCGTACAGTTCATTATCTGTAAGATTTATATTCCAAATGAACTGAACTAAGCACAAAAAATTTAAACTCATATTTTTAAATTTAAAATTAGTTACCCCATACCAATGTACAACTTTTTTATTTTATTTACTACTTTTTTACAATGAAACAATTTCAATAAATTATCTTTACAATTAAATTTCATTTTCTTATATTGACTACCCTTTTGTTTAAAAGTTATTTTTATAAAACAATCGGGTTTAACCCAAGATAGATTGGATATACGCGATCAAAAAGGAAAGGATAACAATGTTTGTTTTGATATGGCGATAAGGATTTTGTAAACCGAAACTAATTGTAGGAATTTAAAAAACTTAGATTAGTGATATGAAACAGATTGCTCCTACACCTCTATAATTTTAAGACTTGCCTTTTTTACAACTCAAACAAAGAGCAAATACAAAGGAATTAATGATTAATACGCAAAGTTTTATTTAGAATTAAATGTTAAGCGTTAAAAAAAATTGCTAAAAAATAAATCGCATATTCAATTCAATTTCCGACGAGAAAGTGTGATTCGTTTTAGTTGTTTATAAATGAAAATATATTTATTTATTGCAATGTTCAACATTCAGGCACAAAATATATTGCTTTTTAGTTAAAAATCAGAAAAAGTATTGCAGTATCCAGTTGAACTTCCATATATCGAACATCCATTTAAAGAAACTTTCTGTATTAATTCTGTTTGAGAAATCTGCAGTTTTCTCCAATATAACGAAGCTTTTCTTGTCCCTTTGAGGTTCGATTTACAGACTGTATAATAGAGTTACAAAATTTTTGTCAGTGTAATACATTTTTTTTTGTTGAAGTGCTATCTCCTTAGAATGATAAAAAAAAAACTGAATTTTCATTTCCGCACTTTGCTTAGGACTAATTTTTTCAAAACTATTTTAGTTTAAGCTACACGAAATGGTGATTGCTGTTTGTCAACACCGTTTCCGTGGTACGGTCATGCTCGTCTTGAAAGAATATTTTTGTAATTACAACATCGCCTGTGCTTAGGGTTTGCGACTCTGCATCTACAAGTTTGCCTATTGACATATCATTCGCTGATTTCAAAATGGGTGTAATGCTGGGCTCCCCATGGCAATGACAGTTCTTCGTGCTAAAGTTTCAAGATCTTAGCTAGTGTTATCGTTATATTATAGTAATGTTATCATACATACTTTTTTGTTTTTTCGCGAATGATTTTCAGGTTTTCAGTTGTCGCAGCGCTTAAGCCGAATTGATCTTGCACGGCATTGGAAGAAAATATCTGCAAGATGTGTTTTTCGTTCAAATTATTTATTTTTATTGTCTAAGCACAAGTACACTTACTTGATCACATGGCAATGTAGTTGCAGTCGTCAAAATGGCCTCGAGCTTATCAATGCGCGCTAATCGATCCATTGATTTGTTTTGTAATATTTCATCTAGCATTTGCATTGATTCAGTCAGACTGGGAGGCTCAGAACTTAAACGCGGTGAAAATGTGCCCGACAGAGAATTGTCTGATCGCACCGAATCTAAGCTGGGAAAAAATTCGTCTTCATTTGGTTCGGCATCTTCCTCTGAATCGCTTTGATCTCTGCAATAAAATATTAATATTTATACTGCTGTTTCATAGCGGTATACTACGAACTTGTTTGGATTGCCAGCAGATTCCATCTTCTCGAGCTTTTTGGCCACTTTGTAGTAGCCCTTCAGCCGCTCCTTCTCATCCTCTGTCAAGTCCATATAACTGCAAAAAAAATTTATATTACTTGTATCTAGGTAAAGTTGAATTAATAGTATAAAATATAATTTCAACAATACACTGTGCAACAAATTTTTTTTTTAATAATTGAGTTCATACAACTTACCGCAGCAATCGTATTTCGCGATTGGAAAGCACGATACTCTTGCTTGTCTGCGCCAGTTTTTGCTTAAGATCAGACACCTCAGTGCTAACTTTGCGATGCTTCTTTCGTATCTTTACTTCGTTTGGCTTGATCTGCATGAGAATTTGCTCGGTGCAAAGCTCTGAAAATAGCAACCTGTTTTCGATTTTTATCTGTTGCACAAGACTGCCAAAAAGTTCGTCGTGTATCAAGACAAGCACATCTCCAGCCGCATATAGCATCATTTCGCGAGTCAGAGGTCTTTTTGCCCAGAACTTTTGATCACGTCGATATATTTGCTTAAGTTGGTCCTTAATTGGGTTACAGGGCGCATTGTATTGCTCGCACAGCGAGTTAAGAGATATATATTTAGCCTTGTATACCTGTTTGCCATTCTCCTGATATTGCAATACGGCGTGCGCCGCTTGCGTGTCAAATACGTTACGCAACAATATGCCAAACTGATAATACAGATTGGCTGCATCATTTCGGCAGTCGTGTATAACTTTAATGATCTGATCGTGCTCAAGAAGCTTTTTTAGGCCACCATCAATCAACATTGTCGGACATTCTTGAACGTCAAACAAAAATGCCTCGCCACGAGCCGTTCCAATTTCAATAAGCGTTATTTCACCCTTGACGCCCAAATTGATTCCTTCACAATCAACTGATATGGCAATATTGCTTTCATCTTTGGATAGGTCTAAAAGAGAATCTGTGACAAACGTCGAGTGTTTTACGTTAGATATAATGGTTGTATTTTGCAAAACTTTTATTTTCCAAGTGTCGCCAACAAAGTAACATTGGCTAGGTGAGGAATTGAAATAAGAGTTGTTCTGTGCTGATATTACGGTTGCAGCTGCAGACGTTGCAAATCCAGCGTTGACTGTCGCTTTGATGTTGTTATTGCTATGCGCGGGATTCGAGTGAGAGTTTTGATTGGCCATCGCTTGTTTATCTTTTTCAAGATTTTCGGCTAGAGTTCGTATAACTAGTGTATTAATGCGTTGCTTAAGAGTTTGATTAAGACTATTAATACGCTCAGTTGGTGCTGTTGTTTGCTGGGGATGTTGTTGCTGATGATGTAGAGGTATGCCAATGGAACCATAGCACAAGTTCGAGCTGGGATAATTATTGCCGCATAGATTTTCTAGCTTAAGCTCAGACATTGGCACATAGCTATCAAAGCCTGAATTTGGTTCAGATTTTATTTGCACTTGTCCAAAATCAGTTCCGCATGTCATATTTGACACTGGCGCGTTTAGTTTGAAGTTAGGCGACACTATATTATCATTAATAATATTATTGTTGTTATTTACATTGTTGTTGAACCCATTGCTGCGCACTGCCGTCAACTGCAAGCGCTGCTGTACTGCGCTCATGTTCGCATCAGGCTTTCGCGGAATCTCATTATTGTTGAGCGCATTAAACTGCTCGCGAGAACGCGCCTCTGCCTTCTGTATATGAGAGTCATTCAACTTAGGTTTTTGCAGTAATGTGACTAGATTTGCGTGTATGTAAAAGCAGTCTCCAAACAGCTTTAGAAATGAGCTTAAATCGCCAGGCGTCTTAAACATGCGCAGCCATTGATCCTGGGGAAAGTTTATGGTCAGCATCTGGAATAGCTGATCCACAAGCAATGGTCCTTTTATCTCAATGCACTGCGCAAAAAAATCGAGCATTTGCTGTGTACTGCGTGTATCAATGTTCGACTGCGGCAAGTTCAAGCGGTCGCGGGCCGGCAAATCCATCATATTCTCGCTTCCCACCAGAACCACATAGTCATCTACCACCTTAAACGTATCCGTGTGCTTCGAAAGAAAATCGGTAAACTCTTTGATATGCTGGCCTTAAAAAAATATTGATATAATTATATATGAATCAATTCAATATTCTAAGAATCTCACCTGAAATGTGGCGCACTTGTGGCGACGCCTGGGACCGATGTCCCAGCAAGCTGCGCACAGGGACTTCGGCAGCGGCGCCATATTGAAGCATCTTGTTCTTAAAGTAGTCTTTAGCCTCTTGTATGTAGTCTCGCTTGCCGCTACTATTGCCATCGTCCGAGGAGCTTTGCTGATAAGCATTAACCTGCACAAAATCACCGTCCACAAGAAACAATGATGGGTATTGGGCGAGAAACTTTTTTAGGCCTGCCGAAAAACAAAGGATGTCAAGTAAAATAATGATAAGCCGATAGTGTTTTTACTCCACAGCCTTCACTATCTGATTTTCTATTTCAGTAATAATGCAGTAAATTAAGACATTAACACCATTTATGCTTAAAATAAGTTTAAAAGCTGTCGGTTTTTATACTCGATACCGAAGGTAAAGAGAATATTGGGTTTGTGCCATGATACAATTACACATATATATAGTTGTATCATGGGTTTGTGCAATGTTCGTCATGGTGTCTGTCCGTCCCAAATAATAATTAATTGAAACAGAACTTAAAACTGACTTAACTTTACGATATCTCCTGTGTTTCTAAACCTATTTGGACGAAATTTTGACATAAGTTCTATCGTTATACAATTTTTACATTTTTCATATTCGTAATTTTTTTGTTATCGATTCCATGAATAGTTATCGATAATTTGAAACAGAATAGTTATCGATAATTTGAAACAAACTTGTTCTGCTTATGGTATAGGAGAACTTATATTCCAAACCTGAAGTCTCTAGCTTTTGTAGTCTTTGAGATCTACGCGTTCATACAGACGGACAGACAGACAGACGGACATAGCCATATCGACTCGGCTATTGCTGATGATCAAGAATATATATACTTTATGGGGTCGGAGATGCTTTCTTCTGCACAAAACCATTATACCCTGATTTACCCATTTTATGGGTTCAGGGTATAAAAATCAGTGCAAAAATCACTACTTTTTTTTCAATTGTAAATTGCTCAAAAAATCAGCCATAGAATCGATTTAATTTTTTGATAGACAATAGACTTGATTTCCTTTCGTTTGATATATATTCGGTCATGACTGATAGCTTCTAAATGTTGAAATTTCTTTAAGATATTCGAGCATACCATAGTTAAATTTTCATACATAAATTTTTCCGTGTCGGGGGTGTAAATGAACAAGCTCAGCTTAAGCGTCAGCTCTAAACAATTACATCACAATAAAATATGTTTACCCCAAATTCAGAATTTTTTTTTCGAAGTTTTCGAAATCGTGTTATATTGTTTTTGTTGCACATTTTGTTATGGTTTTGCACCAAAACAATTAATATGCCCGTACAAAAATATGATATAAATTATCAGGAACTAAACTTTCGATAATTCGTCTTTACTATGGCAGCCCTGATTTTCGCAACTTGTGAACAGTAACAAAGTTATTGCATTAAATAAAAAAGAAAAAAACACAAATTATAATTTTAGATTTAATTATGCAGAAATTTTGATTTATTAAATTATATCATATTTATATTTCAAGTCAATGTTTGTATTATTTATATCAGAGATGCTAACCAGTGTTGCAGTAAGAAGCAAAAAATTAGCCGAATGAACAAACACAAATAAAATACAACATCTATATGGTTGTTGTTATAAGACTACCGCTAAATAATTTTTGTTGCACAAGCACAGACGTATTCTACGGTTAACCTATGCGCCCGTGTGATCTAACACAGGCTGTCCACTTTTTTTCACAACCTTCGACTTAGAGACATGAAACTTTGCAAATGCCTTTATATACGGCAAAAACAAAAACAATTAAAGGTTTAAGATTGGGGCTGTACGATAATTGGATGGCTGGAAAATCGATAAATTTGATAACTCAAAATCCACCTATTTCGCCCTTACAGCTAGAGCTACCATTTTGGGAGAAGATACAAAATACGAAGTAAAGCATGAAACGAAAAAAAACGGGACTTCACCGTTATATCTCAGCTGAAAAAATACCAAAAACAGCGTTGCCAATAGATCGTATGTTGACTTTTGTCAGTGCCTTTTTTAAGTTTTTAGTTAATAACTTTGAAAGTTAAAATTAAAACTAAATAAAATTTTCTGTTTTGTTTTTATAATTATAATTAAAACAAAACTGCATTATTACTTTTCCTGAAAAAGCCTTAGGACGTGTAAATTTAAAAAAAAAAGGGGTCGTATGTAGACTTTAGTCCGCCACTGTAGGTACTAACAACCCCCAAAAAACAGCATGAAAATTTTGGAGCCCCGCATACCCAAACCGCTGCCAGCCGTCTTCAGTTTAAAATCATCAAATTTGGTATGTTTGCAATCGCATATTTTGGGTTTTTAAGTGTGCTTAATAACCTCAGACTTGGCTGCTAAAGAGTTGGCACCTTGCCAGATTATATTAGCCAAGTGTTTGTTTAGCAACTGTTTAAATTTTAACTGTGCAGAATTAGTGGTTTTTATTTTTGTTTCATATTTTATTTACATTATTCAATTAATTAATATTCACTGTTTTTAGTTTATTAAAATACCAATAAAACTTTTCAACTTGAAAACAATAAAAGTTATTCGGCAACTCTAGCAGCTATATGGCAACTGTCTGGCAACTATTTGTGACTGGCTGCATGCAAAATTACACACAAGTGTTTTTTACAAATTGCACAACGAGTTAAAGAAATTTACAGTTAAAGTTGTTTTAAATTCAAAAAGCAATTAGTTTAATACTTAAATAAAAGAAAAAATGAGTGGTTCAATATATATTTCATCAATATATCAAGGGTGCACAAGAAAACGCTTCCGCCCGAATTTCTCAGCAATTTCATTTCACGGTGCCACAGACCAAAACGAACACTATTTTTGAGCAGAAAACGTTGCAAAAACCTGAAATCTGATGCTTCCACCTGTCCGATACAGATTTTTTGAAAACAGAGTCAGCAATGCCACATTTCTTAAAGAGAATTCGGATTAATGTATTTAAAAATAACAAGTATTAACGTTGCAGTCGCACGCAACCGATTGCGGTGCAATCGATTAAGCATAAAAAAGATAACAAGATTGCAATTCAGCAGGGGTATACGCTCCCTTAAAGATTGTCTGATCGAGAAGAGGATGTGAGAGAATGGAAGCTGGGAACAAAATGAGGGGACGGGGGGGTGGATCCAAATTTTTGCTGCAGATCTTTGGGGGTCGTCAATTGCTGTCCTCGAAACAAATTTGATGAGTCTAGCTCAAAGTTAGTCAAATATGGGCGAAGGGGGGCTGGAGGTGGTATGGGGGGCGTGGCATCCGTATTTTAGCTGCAGATCTTTGCAGTCGTCAATTGCTATCTTCCTACAAAATTTAGTGAATCAAGCTCAAAGTTCGTAACATATGGGGGAAGGAGAGCTGGGGCAGTATGGGTGTGTGCCATCCAAATTTTCGCTGCTGATCTCTGTTTGATATCATCCTACAAAATTTAGTGACTCTAGCTCAAGATAAGTAAAATATGGGGGAAGTATATGGGAGGGCGTGGCATCCAAATTTTTGCTGCAGATCTATGTATGTATCAATAGCTATCCTCCTACCAAGTTTGGTGACTAGCTCAAAGTTAGTAAAATTTGAGGGAAGGGAAGCTGGACCGGTATGGGTGGGGGGCGGCGTCAAATTTTTTTTGGGTTTTTTCAAATCCAATCTTGGCACCAAATTTGATGTCTCTAGCTCAAAAGCTGTGGAAGATATAGCCATTTCTGTTTGTTAACTGCGGGGGAGCTGGGGGTGGAATGGGTTTGATGCATTTTTTTTTTGGGGTCGTTTCCAGTTATCTTTCTACCCAATTTAATGACTCTAACTCAAACAATTTGGAAGATACACGCATTACCGTTTTTAGCTAAGCGTGGGGCTGGTTGGGGGCGGCTAGGGCAGTATGGATGGGCGTGGCATCCGAAGTTTTTATGAATTTAGCTGGGGGTCGCCAACACTTATCTTGGCACAATCTTTGGTGGCTCTAGCTCAAAAACTGTAGAAGATATAGACATTTATTGTTTTAAGCTGCAGGGGGGTGGGGGAGGAATGGGTAGGCGTGGATCCAAAATTTTTGATGCAGTTTTTTGGGGGTTGTAAGTAGCTATCTTGTCCCCAAATTTGGTAGTTCTAGTTGTAAGAGCGTGTGAAAAAGCTTAGTTTATCGATTTTGAGATATCGAATTTATCGATTTGCCAGCACCCTAGTTGTCGTAGAACTCCAATCTTGACACTTTAATTTACTATGCCATAGATAAAGACATTTGCAAAGTTTAAAGTGTTTAGCTTGAAGCGTGTGGAAAAAAGTTGCGAACATACGGACGGACAGACACCATGACGGACATTGCACAAACGCAATATACTCTTTCGCTTCGGTATCACAAAAATTTATGAGCAACCACTTCCGTTTTCCTTTATTTAGGCATTAAAAAAAATAGCTCTTTGAAAAATTCTTTTACTTGTTGAGCAATTTGTGGGCAGTTGTAATTCTGTCATGTGGCAATGCCTTGAAAACGACTTCAGCTGATAGATGGCAGAGCCATAACAAACCACTTCCGTAACTTTAGATTGCACATCTGAGATACCTTCACTGCATGGTCCCTTTTAGAAGTGGGCCTGAGGCCCGACGGGCCTCGCCCGAATTTATCGGTCCCCGATTATCAGTCGCCGGGCCTAAAAATCATTTCCGGGCTTTTTACCTGCGAGACCGGGCCTTAGCTCAAAAGCCCGGAGGCCCTAAGAAACCCGTCAGGCCCGACAAGACACTGTGTCTATCCTAACCCAAATTCACTATGCAACTCTCTATTTCTTGTAGATTAAATATCGGACATGCATTATCAAGCTCACTTTCCCAATACAACCGTAGCGTCACAGCGCCAAATTTCATTTTATATAAATGTTTAAAGTAAAAATTCAAGAAGCTGTGTGCAGCAAGGACAAAAAAAGCTTAATTTTTGGTCAAATCGGACAGTAAAAGCGATTTTATATACTGACGGTATTACTCCGGGCCGGGCCCGGGCCTTTTGACAATAGCCTAGGCCGGGCCAAGCCGGGCCTTAAATATTTTCTTTGGGCCCGCGCCGGGCCGGGTCTCTGGTTTGAGGCCCGTGCCCATCTCTAGTCCCTTTCCAATTTTCTGCTCCCGGAGCTCTTCGATGGCCACTAGTGCAATTTCAGTTTAATCAATTTAGCGATGATTTTTGAACAGCTGATTGCGGCCAATCACAAAAGCTTGCCAGACAGCTGAAATATAGCTGCTAGAGTTGAAAACTTAAATTGCTTTCCCGCCAAAATTTAATTGTTTTACTTGTAAAAGAAAACAATGTATTTACATATATATACATTTTTTTTCTTCCAAAAAATACCGTATACTACTCTTAAAATAAAATATTAAGGGTACTCAGTAGCTATGCTATTGTCGTAAAGTGTTATATATAATACATTGTAGTGCACTTTTTAAGTTTCTTTTGTCGTTTTTGTGCTTAGTTAGCTGTTTGCCAGTTCGATGACAATGCAATCGACGGTTAAATTAAATTGAGCAAGAAAATTGCAACATGGGAATGGGATATGGTGAAACAATCGGCATGATAATAGGCCAAATGCAGCAGAACGAAGAAAACTTTGCTTTTTGTGCCGATTCTGCCACTGTTATTGATGATATTGATGTTTGTAAAGAATCTTTTGTTTTTTAAAGTTCGAGTTTTGTGTTAATATAAATGCTTTTTGTGAATTTCTTTTACTTGTTCATAAATTTTCAAACATAATAGTTAAGACTGTTTTAAAAATGATATACAATTGCCACACACACATTTAGAAGAGCAGCATATGCATATCCGAACACACACAGTCAAATTTCAGTTTTCAGTTGATGCTCATAAATACTCTTAAACGTTTTCAGTTTTATGACACTTGCCAACAATTTTCCCATCGCAACTACCTTACAGTTATGCAAAGATGAGCACAAATTTCGTATTCAGTAGCCCAGTAGTCCATTTGTGTCGATGTCGTTTGCCGCCGAGACAGAAAAAGGGCAAATATCACAAATATCCAAAACATCGACAAGCAGATACAAACATTGTTCGATATTGGTTGTTGGTCAGCATTTGGCTTGAACGTTGAGCGCAAAGCATAGTGAAACAAAAATCTGCTCTTGCGCCTGCTCACACTTGTTCGAAGCACACAAGGGGTCTACCACCGGCACCCGGAGAGGAGCTTTTACTGCCTATTGCACAGTCTTTATATTAGACATCCAAATTTTTGATGCAGATCTTTGTGGGCTGTTGCTGTTTCTATTTGCGATTTCCTTCGAGATTTGGTGACTCTAGCTCAAAACTTGTAAGAATTTGTGGTAAGCGAGGCTGAGGGCAGTTGGTTAGAGGCGGCTAGGGCGGTATGGGTGGCCGTGGAATCTAAAGTTTTGATGCAGTTTTTTGGAGGTCATCATCAGCTATCTTGCCAATTCGGTTGCTTTAGCTCAAAAGCTGTGAAAACATAGGCGTTTCTGATTTCAAAATGCTGGGGGGAAGGGGGCTAAGGGCAGAACGGATAGGAGTGGCTCGAAAAATTTTCACAATTGCTTGTAGCCACCAAATTTGGTAGTTCTAGCTGTAAGGATATGCGAAAAATGTTGCTTTATAGATTTTGAGTTATGTAATTTATCGATATATCAAAATGCGCAGGACCCCAATCTTGAAGTTTTATCTGTCACGTTCATAGAAAGGGATATTTACAAAGTTTCAAGTCTCTACTATTTTTATTATTATTAACAAGTTAGTGCTTAACTTAAATTAAGTCTAACAGGATACTAAGCTATATCAGCTATGGCCTTAAGGGAGCGTTCAAGTATTACGTAACGCAATTTGGGGGGAGGGGGGGTCTCGTCAAACGTTACGATGCGTTACAAGGGGGGGAGGGGTCTTTCTGAACACGTTACGTAACATTCTGCTATACTTCGGTTATAGAAAAAAGCTAAATTATTCGTAAATTACAAATCTTAAAGAAATTATAATTTATACGGACGATAGGAAATCTTTATTCATTTATATTTTTAATTATTAAATTATTTAAAGATCTAAAAAAATATTGTCACTTGAGTGTTACGTAACGCTTAATTGAGGGGGGGGGGGGTCAAGATAAACGTTACGTTGATTTACAAGGGGGGGAGGGGGGTCAAAAATCTTAAAAAATTGCGTTAGGTAATATTTGAACGCTCCCTAAGCTTGTAGAGTGTGTTCTATAATCTAATATGTACATATAATCTTATTATATATTTTGTTTATGTATAGGTGTATTAAAGTTAAATTAGATTACAGATATTTACATTTTTCAGAAATTCTATTGTTTTGTTTATGTTTTTGAATGAGGCTGTTTCTTTTATGGATTGTTGGAGGTATAGGGCTCTTTCTTTATTGTATAAGGGGCAGTCTATTAATATATGTGTGATGGTGAGGGTTAAGTTGCAGTTGGTACATGTTGGTGGTGGGGATTTATTAAGGGTGGGGTAGGGATTTAAAATTTTTTTTTCCCATTTTTTTTTTTATTTTTTTTTCTGAATGAATAATATGTCGAGAATATTAATGTCGAAATTTCCGAGTAAAACTAAAGAAGTTACAGCGTTTCAAACGACAGGCCACGCTACCTGATTTTTATACCTGCCCGGTAGACGCCCGATACCCCTAATAGCAGCTGCAATTTCTTTTGTTATCCCTTTCCCTTTCTCCGTCTTTGTGTCTTTCAAAAGATGCAAACTGACCTTGTACATATTTTATATTTTCAGGTACATCGAATATAATTTAGTTTGGAGGAGGTAACAGAGCTATAATTTTCTCAAATTTTCATTTCTGTTCGTTCGTTTATAGTTGTATTTTCACTCGAAAATCTCTCCAAAATCAGTAAGCGGTACTGCAATCGTTGTTGAAATTGCAGCAAATGTGGCAGCATGCATTTTCAATGAAGGATGTTTTGCTCTGTTGTCTTTTTTGGATGAAATGGGCATCTCTACCGGCCCAAGTGCCCACCAGCGAACGAAGAAGCTGCGCGTTCAACAAAAGAGGGTAGAATTCAACGTAGACAAGAGCAAAAAGATGCATTGGATATGCTGAGTGACAGTGTTTCACTGTATGGAGCTGGCATTGATGACTCTATGTAAGTATAAATATTAATATTCTTTTATGGATGGTTTATTTCGAATTTTCACGTATGAAAAACTTTAAATCGATTTTCCCGAAAACGTCTTTTTTGAAGTTTGTGAACATCAGAACTCAAAATCTTTTGAAAATTTGAACATTATTTCTTCACATAAATCAACGGGTAATCAGCAAGTTTTTATACTCGATACCGAAGGTAAAGAGTATATTGGGTTTGTGCAATGTCCGTCATGGTGTCTGTCCGTCTGACCGTCTGTCCGTCCGTATGTTCGCAACTTTTTTCCACACCCTTCAAGTTAGAGACTTCAAACTTTGCAAATCTCTTTATCTATGGCATAGTAAATTAAAGTGTCAAGATTAGAGTTCTACGATAACTAGGGGGCTGGCAAATCGATAAACTCGATAACGCGAAATCGATAGATCCAGCTATTTCGCAAGCCCTTACAGCTAGAACTACCAAATTTGGGGAGAAAATAGCTATTTATAATTCCCAAAAAACTGCATCAAAACTTTTGGAGCCACGCCCACCCATACCGCCCCCAGCCCCCCGCAGTTTAGCACTAAAAATGCCCATATCTTCTACAGTTTTTGAGCTAGACCCACCAAATTTGGTACCAAGATAGGTGTTAACGATCCCGAACCCAATTCATAAAAACTTTGGATGCCACGCCCATCTATACTGCCCTATCCGCCCTCAACCACCCCAACGCTTCGCTAAAAACGGTAGTGCGTGTATCTTCGAAAGTGTTTGAGCTAGAGTCACAAAATTTGGTAGGTCGATAACTGGTAACGACCCCCCAAAAACTGCATCAAAGTTTTGGAGCTCCACCCACCCATTCCGCCCCCAGCCCCCCCGCAGTTTAAAAACAGAAATGCTTATATCTTTTAAAGTTTTTGAGTTAGAGCCACCAAATTTTGTGCCAAAAAAGGTGATTATAGCCCCCAAAAAAATGCATACATACTTTGGATGCAACGCCAATCCATACAGCCCAAGCTGCCCCAAACCGCCCCAATGCTTCACTAAAAACGGGAATGCGTGTATTTTCCAAAGCGTTATAGCTAGAGTCACCAAATTTAGTAGGAAGATAGCTATTAACGATTCCCAAAAAACTGCATCAAAGTTTTGGAGCTACAACCCCCGTTCCGAGCCCCGTGCATTTTGAAATCAAAAAAGCCTATATTTTCCACATTTTTTGAGCTAGAGACGCCAAATTTGATGCCAAGATTGGTGATGAAGAAACCCAAAAATTTTGGATGGCGCCCCCACCCATACCGCCCCCAGCCCCCCTTCTACCATATTCTACTAACTTTGAGCTAGAGTCACCAAATTTGGTATGAGGATAGCAATTGACATCATACACAGATCTTCAGCTAAAATTTTGATGCCACGCCCCCCCCCCCCCCATACCTCCCCCAGCCTACCATCCACCATATTCTTCTAACTTTGAGCTAGAATCACCAAATTTGGAAGGAAGATAGCTTTTTGGCATCCCCATCTGCACCAGACAATCTTTGAGGCAGCATACACCCCTGCAGCAGCATACATCCCTGCCGTATTCAAACACCATTGCAATCAGCTCTCTTTTAATCTGTTTTACTAGTGGTATCGAGTATACCGCAGTCGGGTGCGTCCGACTGCAACGTTTCTACTTGTTTTTTTTTCATTTTCTATTTTTTAATAACAAATTAACCGCGATTTTTTAACTAAAATCGTGTTTTTCACTTCGAAGTGCTGTAAAAAATAGAAAAAACAAGAAAAAAAAACTCTTGCTGATTACTTCGAGAAATACATCACCTTTAAAATGCATATCAATTTTTTTGTTTTAGATAACTCCGGTAACAAGTTATAATGTACACCGCAAAACCACTTTTTTCAAGGCACCTCTGGAGATTCAACGACACCGGCTTATATATTAATATTTTTCTTTGAAAATTTTTGGTGACATACTTCAAAAGTTGTACAATAATATGTAATAAAATTTAATAAAATTATATTGTTGATTTCGCCGAAAAAAATCCTAAAAATATTCGTTTTTCTCGCCTTTAAAACCCTACCCCGCCCTTAGGGATATAGCTATGGGTTAGGTTTGTGTGTCCTAATTTAACCTTGTAAATTTTGACAAGCCCTTTTATTGTGTTTTTTGTTGCTTTGTCGTGGCAGATCATTTTGTAGTATCGGGATGTGTTGTTTAGGATGAGTTTATAGAATTGTTGGGTGTTTTATAAATTTGTTTATGTCCGATGGGTTGTAGTTGGTTTCAAGCGTGAGTGGGAATTTTTGGGCGTTTTTCGCTATTTCGTCTGCAAGTTCGTTTTCTGTTATACCACAATGACCTGGGATCCATACGAGTTGCAGTTGACTGTTCTTGTGTTTGTTTAAAATAACTCTGATGGAGGTTGTGAAAAAGTTTTGGCTGTTAGTGTTGTTAATGGCTAGTGGCAAGGACAGAGAGTCTGAACAGATGCTAAATTTACCTCTTTGTTTGCTGGCGAATTTGCATGCGGTGAGGATTGCTGCTATTTCAGCTGTAAAAATTGAGGAGAATAATGGTAGCATATGGTATGCAATTACCTCTGTCTCAGTTGTCACACTGTATGAGATCCCGTCATTCGACTCGGACCCGTCCGTTTACAGGAATTGTCTATCTGTCATTAAATTTTTTAGTTGGTTGAATTTATTTTTGTATATTAAAGGTGAGGTGTTGGATTTGAGGGAGGTGTGTAGCGAGGTATTGATGTTCAAAGAGTTAGCTATCATTTCGTTATTGTGTGTGATGGGAGATGTTGGTATTTTGAGTATATTGCATTGTTCTATTATGTCGTAAAGTGAGGATGGAATTTTGGGCGTTCTTTTGGATTTCTTTATTTTATTGTAGTTTTTTTCTATTGTTGAGTGTTTGGAGTGCATTATAATTTTGTAGTTTTTTTGTGTCGCGTATAAGGTTCTGTATTCTGTATATAACTATAATAAAAATAATTAAGTTTAGAGTAAAATTTAAAATTATATGTAGTTCTGAAAGTAAATTAAGGTTGAAATAATTATAAAGTTAATGTTAAAGCTCTGGGGAATTCAACAAGAAAAATAAGTGGCCCATAGGCCACGAATAGGTCGAATAGGCCAATGCTTATGGGGAAGTGATCACTGCCTGAAAGAGAGTTATTTCTGTTCCATGTGGAGTTAAGTTTAAGAATGGGTGATGCAAGGGACAGGTCGATGTGAGTAAAAGTATGGTGGGTGGAGAAATGGGTTGGCGAGTCGCTGTTGAGTGTTATTAGTGATGATTGATTGATGAATTTGAAGAGAGTGTTGCCTCTATTAATGTTGTTTTGAGAGCCCCAGCTCTGATGCCAGCTGTTGAAATCAACTGTTATTAATAGGGGCTGTTAAAAGTGTTTCTTAGATTGTTAGATTTGAAAGTTTTGTATGACGAGACTATAGTGAATTTGATTTTGGAGTGAATTCTAATGGTAACTTTTTGTTGCTGTATGGAGTTATGGACTAGAAGAGCTACCCCTCCATATCCGTTTGTGGCAGTATTTTCGTGGTAAAGTGTCTAGTTGATTGGAATGGGAATGTTTTGTTTAGAGGAGAGGTGGGTTTCTTGTAGGGTTATTATTTTTGGGCTGTGTTGTCTTAAGAGTATTTGAAACTGATTGTAGTAGTTGGAGTATCCGTTAAGGTTCCATTGTAATGCTTTTAACATTGTTATTTCTTTTTTTCTTTTTTTTATGGAAGAACTGTTTTAGGTACAGTTGCATGTGTGTTGGATGTATGTTTTGGATGGGGTGTCTGCGACGTCTGCGGCCGCTGCCCCGGGCGGCCTGCAGTCGTCGCTGACACTTTATAACTCGACTAGTGGTTAGATGCTATCACTGTCACTAAGGGGTATGTGTTTCTTGTTTTGATTGTTTTTCTTTGTTTTAGGTTCCGTTTTGTCTTTTGATTTTAGATTTATTGCGAGGGTGTTTTGTTTATTTGAAAAGATTCTAAGTTTGAGGTCTTCTGATAGGGACGAATTGAGAGTTGTAGAAGAATGAAGTGCTTAGGTTGATGGGCCTGCGTTGGCATAGGGTGTTGTGTCCATGGCCGTTTCGAGATCATCGAATGTTGTTAAATGTCTTATTTGGTTTGGTGTGTTTTTGATGCTTTTGGATGTATTGGTTGAACTGGTTGCTGGCATTTTTGGTGTCGGCTGCTGGCCGGTTGTTCTGCTGTTACTGTAGAGTAAGGTGTTGGTTGGTGGGTGTGTCTTAAGTAGTATATACTAATAGCTTCCTTATGATCTACTTTTTCGAGGGTTTTGAACTCCTTTTGCTTTATAAAGGCTTGGCATTATTTATCCATTGGGCTGTGTTTGTATTTGTTGTTGATGTCGTATTTGCAGTTTATGCAGAATTTCTCTTTGGTGCAGATCTCGTTTTCGGTGGTGTGTTGTTCGGCAGAGCAATTGATGCATGTTTTGGGGGATTTTCATGTAGTTGTAGGGTGTCCAAGTCTTAGACAATTGCGACATCTTAGTTCCCACTAAAATTGGGATGTTTGGGCATACGTTGACACGTTTATATCAAATTATGATTGTCTCAGGGAGTGAGAGTGAGGCGAAGGTTAGAGTGATTAGTCCGGTTTCCTTGGGTGTATTGTTTTCCATTTTTTGGTTTTTTGATTTTCGTGACTTTTTGAGATTTAAGTTCTTTTAATATTTCTTCCTCTTCGATGTTGCGTAGCTCGTTGGAGTAAATTACTCCCTTGGAGAAGTTTAGAGTCTTGTGCTCACTAACTGATACGGGGAAGTCTGCGAAGGTGGTCAGCTTTAGAAGTTTTTGGGCTTGTATTGTGTTTTTGGTTTTAATTAGCAAGGCACATATTCTTGTCTTTTTGCATGTTTCTACTTCTCCGTTGCATGTAAAGTCAATTACTTTTTTAATAATGAAGGGCAAACATTTTCAAATGTTTTATTGTCTGTTCTGTTTAGGTTGATTTTTTTGGGTTCAGTGTTAATTGATTTAAAGAATCTTTTTATATCAGGCGGCATTGTTGTTGTTATTGGGCTATTGCCCTTTGCTCTTTTTTTTAACTGTTCTGTAGGTTTTTTTGTTTTTTTTTTTTTTCTCAAATTGTTTTCTGCACGCGTACACTTGGTTTTTGTTGTTATTGTTGTTTTCAACTGATAAGCGCTTGCTTTCGTTTGCTAGTCAAACGTCTTTACTCTTCGAAGTTTAGAGTGGTACTGCTCTACCTATTTGTTGTCTTTTTACCTTCGGTATCGAGTATGCAAAGCAAATTTACCTTTATCTTTTTCCTCTCATGCACGTTACGAAAACAAGAGGTAAGAAGGCACCAACTAGGAAAGCGTTACTAAAGATACACTAAATTCAGTCATTGTTTGTATGTTTTTAAGTATTTAAAGAAAATTATTGCGCTTCATACTGCTTGATTAAATTTCAACCTGCGATTTTCATACTAGCTACCCAAGGTGAAAAGTATATTGGTTTTGTGCCGTCTGTCCGTATGTCTACCTGTCCGTCTTTATGGACGAAACTCTTTGCAACACCCGTAAAGCTAGAGACTTGAATTATCTTTTGTAATGGCCTGGATAGATGTGTGTTAAGTGTGTTAAGATTAGCTTCTTTCGCCTTTTGGGGGCTGGGAAATCGATCTATTCTATAGCTAAAAAATCGATAAATAAACATATTTCAGACATTCCTTCAGCTATAGTTACCAAATTTTGTACGGAAATAGCTACTGCTATCACCCAAAAAACCGCATCAAAGAGGTTGGCGCCACGCCCACCCATTCCGTCTCAACGAAGATGGTAACGATCCCTAAAGATTTTTCCAAAAACGTGACTGCTACGTCCACCTATACCGGCCCCATATTTTAAAAACTGGTTTTAAAAACCTCCCACAGCTTTTGAGTTTGAGTACATACATTTGTTTGAACACCCCTTTGCAATCAGGTCTTTTTTTACGCCTTTAATGCAGGTGTAACGCAATCGGTTACGTCCAAATCAAACGTATTCACTTGTTAACATTTATAATTTAATTAAACATACTAGTTCTAAGTAATCTTCAAACTAACAGTAGTCTGCCTCAAATTATATAATCAGGCCTGTTCTACATTTCGATTCCGAGTAAACTGCTCGGAATCAAATCGATTCCGAGCGTTTTGCATTCCTCCATTTCGATTCAGAGCATTATATTAGCAGCAAGAGAAAGAGAACGTCTTGCTAAATTAAAAGCTAGAAGTATTAATCGTCTGCTACGAGCCCAAGAAAGCACCAACGTAATGGAAATGTTGGACTCTAAGTTAGTTGGTCGTTATTTTCATAGTAAACATATTTTATTTAAAATTTATAGATTTCAGGAGTCGTTTCGGGTTAGTAAAGAAACATTTAAAATGCTACAGGAATCTATTAATGCCAAGATAATAAACAATAATAGGCTCATCGACCCAACAACGAAGCTTGCAGCAACTCTACGCTTTTTAGCAACTGGGACATATGAGCTAGCAGCGGCAAAAGATTTCAACATCACCATAGACAGGAGTACTTTTTCAAAAGTGCTACATAACGTCATCGACGTTCTTGAATCCTCTTTATGTAAAGAACATATTAGCATGAAGATGTCTGCCGGCAAAATAGTTGAGTCGAAACTGTTTTTATACTCGATACCGAAGGTAAAGAGTATATTGGGTTTGTGCAATGTCCGTCATGGTGTCTGTCCGTCTGTCCGTCTGTATGTTCGCAACTTTTTTCCACACCCTTCAAATTAGAGACTTCAAACTTTGCAAACCCCTTTATCTATGGCATAGTAAATTAAAGTGTCAAGATTGGAGTTCTACGATAACTAGGGGGCTGGCAAATCGATAAACTCGATAACGCAAAATCGATAGATCCAGCTATTTCGCAAGCCCTTACAGCTAGAACTACCAAATTTGGGGAGAAAATAGCTACTAACAATCCCCAAAAAACTGCATCAAAAATTTTGGAGCCACGCCCACCCATTCCGCCCCCAGCCCCCCCGCAGTTTAACACTAAAAATGCCCATATCTTCTACAGTTTTTGAGCTAGACCCACCAAATTTGGTGCCAAGATAGGTGTTGACGATCTCCAACCAAATTCATAAAAACTTTGGATGCCACGCCCATCTATACTGCCCTATCCGCCCTCAACCACCCCAACGCTTCGCTAAAAACGGTAGTGCGTGTATCTTCCATAGTGTTTGAGCTAGAGTCACAAAATTTGGTAGGTAGATAACTGGTAACGATCCCCCAAAAACTGCATCAAAGTTTTGGAGCCCCACCCACCCATTCCGCCCCCAGCACCCCCACAGTTTAAAAACAGAAATGCTTATATCTTTTACAGTTTTTGAGTTAGAGCCACCAAATTTTGTGCCAAAATAGGTAATTATAACCTCCAGCCCGCCTATATTTTCCACATTTTTTTTGAGCTAGAGACGCCAAATTTGATGCCAAGATTGGTGATGATGAAACCCAAAAATTTTGGATGGCGGCCCCACCCATACCGCCCCCAGCCCCCCCTTCACCATATTCTACTAACTTTGAGCTAGAGTCACCAAATTTGGTATGAAGATAGCAATTAACATCATAAATAGATCTACAGCAAAACTTTGAACGCCACGCCCCCCATACCAGCCCCCAGCCCCCCTTCCACCATATTCTACTATCTTTGAGCTAGAGTCACAAAATTTGGTATGAGGATAGCAATTAACATCTTAAATAGATCTGCAGCTAAACTTTGGACGCCACGCCCCCCATACCAGCCCCCAGACCCCAGCCCCCCTGCCACCATATTCTACTAAGTTTGAGATAAAGTCTCCAAATTCGGTTTAAGGATAGCTATTGACATGATACATAGATCTGTAGCAAAAATTTTGATGCCACGCCCCCATACCGCCCCAGCCCCTACCTTTAACAAACTTTGAACTAGAGTCACCAAATTTGGAAAGAAGATAGCTTTTTGGCATCCCCATCTGCACCAGACAATCGTTGAGGCAGCGTACACCCCTGCCGTATCCACACACCATTGCAATCAGCTCTCTTTTAATCTGTTTTACTACAGGTATCGAGTATACCGCAGTCGGGTGCGGTCGACTGCAACGTTTCTACTTGTTTTTTTTTAAAAATTTGGATTTCCGGGCAATACCCTGAAACTATTTTTTACTTAATAAATATACTATTGGCAATAATTTTGTATTATCATTCGTAGGGCCGTTATTCGGCAGGTTAGGGGTTCAATGCGAAGTTAAAATTTTTGCGACCACTTTCGCCGCGTTCATTTCGATTTTTTTATACTTTAAACATACCCAAATGGATTCTCATTTATATAGGAGTTAACTGAATTTTTTAGCTTTCGAACAGTATATAAAGTATAATACTGCTACATATTAAAGTTTTTGAATCCATAAGTAAATGAAATTTTAAGCGCAATACATTTTTCGGCAATTTTCATATGCGTGTTTTATGTGCTCATGTATTAGCAATAAGTGCGAGCGGGCGCGATAGTGGTAGCTATAGCGGATAGACTGTGCATATAGTGTTGTTTCAGTTGCCCTTGCGCTCAGTGGTGTTTTGAAGCAAGCGGCGTGCCAACGCACTGTGGGAAATTTACGAAAAACTGGCATTAATTAATGGCTTGCAAACCACGCAAGATATTTTCATTTGGTTTTTTGCGTTAGGTTTGTAAGAACCAAAGGAAAATCATTTTAATAAAATTGGCTTCTTGCCGCCCTTTGTTTTCAACATAGCAGGTCGAAATCTGGGAGTCAAGCATGTTTATATAATACTAAATTTTTTTTAAAAAAATCATCGATATCAGCCAACTATATAATTTTTACAAGAGATTTGCATAAACAAGAAGAAGAATTTTAGGACATGTAAAAATAAATATATGACAGTTTTTTTTTGGCAAAGCGCCCCATAGTGCAGCAGCAATAAACAACGGTAAAAGCTTGTGTGTGTTCGAAAAAGAAGCAACCGCGCTTCATTTCTCATGTCGTCTCAACATTTGACTTATATTTGACTCTCGTGTTTTTATGTTTGCTGATGATGTAAAGCTATGTTTCACCTATAATGATGATTCTCTATGTAACTTACTACAGTCGGACTTGGGTGCACTGTCGGCTTGGTGCCGTTATAACTTACTTAATTTAAATTGTTCAAAATGTAAAATCATGACTTTTTGTAGAGGTTCCCCTCATACTGCTCACTACGTGCTTGATGCTTCACCACTTGTCCGCGTTTTTGAATTTAAAGATTTAGGCATCATTCTGGATAGCAAATTAAAATTTGATTCTCACATATCGTCGATGGTCAATAAGGCCATAAATGTACTTGGATTCATCAAGCGGTGGTCAAAAGAGTTTGATGATCCCTACACCACTAAAACGCTATATACATCATTGGTACGCCCCATCCTGGAGTATGGATCTTGTGTGTGGTCCCCGCAATACGGGCTTCACCGGGATAGAATTGATTCTGTGCAGAGGAAATTTCTTCTGTTTGCGCTCAGATGTTTTAACTGGGTTCCTGGAATAGACCTACCCCCCTATTCAAGTAGACTTCTTTTAATTAATCTTCCTTCCCTGTTGAACCGTAGAATTATGCATGGTGTAGTATTTGTCACTAATCTACTTAATGGTGAAATCGACTCATCAGTTCTTCTAAGTCGAATAAAATTAAATGTTCCCATTAGATCCACACGTAACTTTTTACCCCTCAGCCTCGATCGTTGCTCGAGTAACTATTTAATTCATGAACCATTTCGTGTGTTATGTTCTGACTATAACAAACTTTATTCTCTTGTCTCTTTGGAGACCTCGACTCCAGTACTAAAACGATCTATCCTTTCTGCCTTATCTAATCGTAACCACTAATCACTAATCTTCCACTGGTCTGATTGGGTTTTTCTGGGTTTTTCCCAATCCACGCAACAAATGTTGGACCAGTTATATTTTATTTGGAATTTCCCAGAGCTTTAACGTTAACTTTTTAAATTTTTTATCTTAATTTTGAACTTTATTTCAGATATTATAATTATTTATTTTATACTATATTATTTTAATATTATAATTATAGTTAATTTTGATTTGTCAGCTGCTCATAGCCGACATTAAATAAATAAATAAATAAATAAATAAATAAATACTGATTAATGCAGCCCAACTTAGAAGGGTTGTATAATCTCAATATGAACTTTGTGCAATTAAATAGCAAAACGTGATTACTTCAATATTATGTCTGTGTAATATGTTTGTTTATATTTTGGCAATAAGGTAGGGCGTTCATAATCAATTAAACACGTTGTAGATAATTTAATAAACTAGCACTTAAATCGACGTTTTTTGTAAGTAATCAAAATATTTTATCTATATATTAAATTATATATTTGAGCTTTTTTATTGATGATTATTAAATATTTGTACAAGGGGTATTTTTAATTTGTGCGTTTTTTGGGTCTCAGCTACGACAATCCAGGCACGTGTTGTTGTTGGTTTATGGCTGTTTTTGACTATTTATGTATGTATTTGATTCGGGAGGCAAAATGAGTGTGTGTGTATATTCGCGAAAAATAAACCAGTGCAAAACAGTCGCTACAAATATACTAAATAGAATGAAAATATAATAAAATACCTCCTAAAAAGCGCCTATATTTAACTAAATATTTTGAAAGTAAAAAGAAATAAGTGTGAGTAGAAAATACATTTATATTATTAATATTTGTATGAAATTAATCAGGAGAGAAAACAAACCCTTCTAGGAACTTATGGAAACTACATTCAATCTTCAACCTGCATTGATATGGTTTGCAGCATACATTTAAAAATATATTTTACTTAATTTAATTTCATTGTTTTGTCATTACGTCTATTTTGTTTGATAAATTTGAAATGTTACGTATTCTACGTAAAATCTTAGCGGCCGTGTTGGAGACACAGACTGTTGGTCTTTTTTAATATTTTATCCATTTTTTTTTTTTACTTTTTCACAATTTCACAGTGAACACAATACCTGTTTGTCACATGAAATGAACTGAGCAGAGAAAAATGAGTAGCTGTCAAACAATATTGATTTGTTGTGCATGCTATGGATCAGTTGTTGGATCAGAGTTGGCGATGTATCTTAAAAGAGATTTTCCCGCTTCTCTGTTGTTTTCCGGAATTTCCTTGGCTACATACGGAGCCCGAGACCTTTCCAACGAATGCAAAACCGTGGAAATCGGTTCGTGAGTTCAGGAGTTATATAGTCAGGAAGGAAATTTTGACTTATTTTTATATAGTAGATTTACTGTGAATAATACAGCGAGTGGATTGATTAATGATAGACAAGAGTTTAGAAGCTGTTGTACGTCTTAGCAAGTTTTTGAAATTGTTTTATATCTAGTAAAATTCTGAAACGGCTATTAGTTTTTAGAATTTCAATCCTAGATCGGTAAAGAGCAGAACATTTAAATATTTAGTGTATGTTAATAGCTTTTGGACATATTTAATATTCGTTTTGTATTTTGGTTCTGTTTTGGTATTGCTCATGACTGCGAGTTATGTATCCAAGTATCTATCGGAACTTTTAAATCCGATCTAGTCTTGTCAGTTTCGTGGTATAATAAGTAAAAACGTTGCAGTCGGACGCAACCGACTGCGGTATACTCGATACAAGTAATAAAACCGATAAAAAGAGACGTCATTGCAATGGGGTGCGGATACGGCAGGGGCGTACGCTTCCAGAAAGATCATATGATGCAGATGGGGATGACAAAAAGCTATCTTCCTTCCAAATTTGGTCACTCTAGCTCAAAGTTTGTTAAAGGTAGGGAAAGGGGGCTGGTGGGTGGTATGAGAGCGTGGCACGCAAATTTTCGCTGCAGATCTATGTATATGTATGTCAATTGCTATCCTCCTACAATATTTGGTGACTCTAGCTCAATGTTAGAAGAACTTGGTGGAAGGGGGGCTGGGGGCGGTATGAGTTGGGGCGGCATCCATTTTTTTTTTGGGTTTTTTAATCAACAATCTTGGCACCAAAAATGGTGGCTTTAGCTCAAAAGCTGTGGAAGATAAAGGCATTTATTTTTTTTAAATGCGGGCAGCTGAGGGCGGAATGGGTGGGCGTGGCTCCACTTTGATGCAGTTTTTTTGGGGGTCGTTAACAGTTATCTTCCTACCAAATTTGGTGACTCTAGCTCAAACACTTTGGAAAATACACGCATTACCGTTTTTAGCAAAGCGTTGGGGGCGGCTAGGGCAGTATTGATACGCGTGGCATCCAAAGCTTTTTTGCGTTTGTTTGGGGGTTGTCATCACCTATCTTGGCACTTAATTTGGTGGTTCTAGCTCAAAAACTGTAGAAGATATAGGCATATCTATTTTTAAATTGCGAGGGGGCTCGAAGCGGAATGGGTGTGGGCGTGGCTCCAAAATTTTTGATGCAGTTTTTTTGAAGTTTTTAAGAGCTATCTTCTCCCCAAATGTGGTAGATTTATCTTTAACGGCGTGTGAAATAAGTGGATTTATCGATTTTGAGATATCGAATTTATCGATTTGCCAGCCCCCCAGTTATTGTAGAACTCTATTTGCAAAGTTTCAAGTCTCTAACTTGAAGGGTGTGGAAAAAAATTCCGAACATACAGACGGACGGACGGACGGACAGACACCATGACGGACATTGCACAAACCCAATATACTCTTTACCTTCGGTATCGAGTATAAAAGGTTTAGTTGAAGAACAATTTTGCGGGTTGAAGGAGCTGTACAAGGCTGAGGTAAATTTTCATAGTTCTATTTAGTTCTTGGGCAAGTATTTATTAAGAAAATTAACAATTTACTTTTAATTGAAGCTGTTGGGTAATAATCAGATTTATTGCTGTTTATGATCACATCAGGGATACACAATTTCACAGATTTTCAATATTTTTTATAAGATATTCATAGAGATTATATATATATTTATTCACAATCTTTTAGCTTAAATACTTACCGGACTGACTACCGCCTGCAATTTGCCGCATTTCCTTGGTGAACTCCTTGTTGCCAAACTGACAGGAGAGATCGTGCACAGTGCGTGGTTCGCCTTTGTCCAGTAGTCTTTCGAGAAAGAAAAGCAGCGTCATGTTGCGTGCCATTTCATATTCCATAGATTCCATATTGTACGCTACTGAGCCTTTTATTCTGATGATGTGGGACTCAGCCACGTTGCTTATATTTTCGATTTCGTTACCTACAATGAGAAAAAGCGTTAAAAAGTTACAACAACTTTTGCAGCTTAATATATATTAATTTATTTCAATCATCATTTACTGTCGTTATTCTTTTCTTTTTCCTAATATTTCTACCTGTATTACGGGCTACTGGCACTCAGCACGCAAATTCGTAAACCAACTTGCACGTAGATTCTGTGCCTTAAGTAATTGAAAGGTAGATAAGAATATTTAAGTTATGTAGCTGCAACGACTATAATGTTGTGCGACTTTAAGCCGCATATCACTGCGTAACCCATAAATATTTAAAAGCACTTTGCACAAACAACGCTGTTTTCGGCAACAGTGGTTTCCGTAAAAAAAAACATCCGAAATTTCATAAGACGGTTCTCAACAAAAATAAAACACTTCATAATATAGAATATGTTTTTCACTGAAACAATTTGCAGGGTTCTGAAAATAAATTAAATATTAATATAGAAATATTTGTAATACCTTGTATTAAAAAGTATTAAGCTAGATATTATATTTTTTTTCAGCTGACGTGGCTCATAAAATATGGCGGTAAAAAAGAGCGAAGAATTTTAATTTTTTTTAGCTTATGGTGCCAGCTATTTGGTAATTTACGGTGCTCGCACGTGCGGTAAGTTCAGTTTAAAACAAGTAGAATTGTTGCAGGTGGACGCACCCGACTGCGGTATACTCGATACTAGTAGTAAAACAGATTAAAAGAGAGCTGATTGCAATGCAAGTTAAAAGAATATAGTGGATGGTAGGCTGGCGGAGGTATGGGTGAGGGGGGGGGGGGGGGGGGGCGTGGAATCAAAATTTTAGCTGAAAATCTGTGTAAGATGTCAATTGCTATCCTCATACCAAATTTGGTGACTCTAGCTCAAAAATAGTAAATTTTGGGGGAAAGGTGGCGCGTGCAATCCAAACTTTTGCTGCAGATCTATTTATGATGTCAATAGCTATCCTCAAACCGAATTTGGTGACTCTAGCTCAAAGTTAGTAGAATATGGTGGAAGGGGGGCTGGGGGCTGGTATGGGGGGGGCGTGGCGTCCAAAGTTTTGCTGCAGATGTATTTATGATATTAATTGTTATCCTCATACTAAATTTGGTGACTCTAGCTCAAAGTTAGTAGAATATGGTGGAAGGGGGACTGGTGGCGGTATGGGTGGGTGGCGACATCCACATTTTTTGGGTTTCTTCATCACCTATCTTGGGACAAAATTTGGCGGCTCTAGCTCAAAAAATGTGGAAAATATAGGCTTTTTTGATTTCAAAATGCACGGGGCTCGGAACGGGGGTTGTAGCTCCAAAACTTTGATGCAGTTTTTTGGGAATCGTTAATAGCTATCTTCCTACTAAATTTGGTGACTCTAGCTATAACGCTTTGGAAAATACACGCATTCCCGTTTTTAGTGAAGCATTGGGGCGGTTTGGGGCAGCTTGGGCTGTATGGATTGGCGTTGCATCCAAAGTATGTATGCATTTTTTTGGGGGCTATAATCACCTTTTTTGGCACAAAATTTGGTGGCTCTAACTCAAAAACTTTAAAAGATATAAGCATTTCTGTTTTTAAACTGCGGGGGGGCTGGGGGCGGAATGGGTGGGTGGAGCTCCAAAACTTTGATGCAGTTTTTGGGGGGTCGTTACCAGTTATCGACCTACCAAATTTTGTGACTCTAGCTCAAACACTATGGAAGATACACGCACTACCGTTTTTAGCGAAGCGTTGGGGTGGTTGAGGGCGGATAGGGCAGTATAGGTGGGCGTGGCATCCAAAGTTTTTATGAATTTGGTTGGAGATCGTCAACACCTATCTTGGCACCAAATTTGGTGGGTCTAGCTCAAAAACTGTAGAAGATATAGGCATTTTTAGTGTTAAACTGTGGGGGGGCTGGGGGCGGAATGGGTGGGCGTGGCTCCAAAATTTTTGATGCAGTTTTTTGGGGATTGATAGTAGCTATTATTTCCCTAAATTTGGTAATTCTAGCTGTAAGGGCTTGCGAAATAGCTGGATCTATCGATCTTGCGTTATCGAGTTTATCGATTTGCCAGCCCCCTAGTTATCGTAGAACTCCAATCTTAGCACTTTAATTTACTATGCCATAGATAAAGACACTTGCAAAGTTTCAAGTCTCTAGCTTGAAGGGTGTGGAAAAAAGTTGCGTTCATAGAGACGGACAGACACCATGACGGACATTGCACAAACCCAATATACTCTTTACCTTCGGTATCGAGTATAAAAAAGCTGCTGAAACTGACACTGTTTCCGATTATGACCTACGAAATGTTATATTTTATGTGTTTATTTCATAAAACTTTTACTGATGTGTTTGTACTTTTACAAATATGCGAATGTTAAAATTTTGCAATATTTTAAATCAAAAAATTTAAAATGGTTTTAGTTCTGGTGACGATTTTAATAAACTTGCTTCAAGAAAAACACGCTTAAAGTTTCGTTAAATGTTACGCTGCTTACGGTCGGCTACTCAAAACAAATGAAACTGTAAAATGATCCGTTACCGGTGTTAAAACAATTCATCGGGTGCCTTCACCAGCTATCTTCCCACCAAATTTCAAGACACTTTCATTTTTTTTTTAAAAGCTGGAAAGCAAGGGTGTGCGTTTCCAGCAAAATTTTATACATAAAAGTCATCAGCTATCATCCTGATCTGCAAGCAAGGGGCTAGAGTTATTGTGGGAGGCGTGGCTTCATTATCAATGCAGATCCTAGGAAATGTTACCAGCTATCTTGCTTTCAAATTTTGACTCTCTAGTTGTAAACTGTGATGGATATACGCAGCCCAGGTTTTAAAAGTTGGGCGGAGTTTAGGCGTGGCAGATGCAGATTTTTCCAGGAAGTTCCATTCAACCAATTTTGTTGTCTTATACCCCGATTCCATTACAAGCCAGATATGTATGCATGTTGGTATAAATACGCTCGCTCGGTAAACGCTGTGTTTTGGTGGCACAGAAACTTGCCGAAACAGTAAAACAGTATATATATATATACAGTGAAAGCTCTACTTGCGGACAGCTCCCTCAGGCGGACAGCTCCCTTAGCCGGACAATAGTGCTGGAACCGTGGGTGTCCGGCTAAGGGAGCTTTCACTGTATAGATATGTATATAAATTTTTGCCAAACTTCATTTCTCTTGTTGTTGTCACAAAATTTTATAAAATTGTCAAACTGGCAATTATAGATGTTTGCTTGAATATACCTGCTGCTTCCCATTATGAAAGGGTGGTATCGACTTATGTAAACCTTGTGCAACGCTATAGCTAAACGTGAGACATTTTATTGACAATTACTGCATATTGGTACAAAGGGTATTTTTTCATATAGCAGCGTGAGCATCCCAGCAACGACAAGCCAATACGTGTTTCAGTTGCGCTTTGCGTTCAGCGGCATTCATTCTGATTTTAAAACTGCTTTAACTTGTTCATATATTGTCAAATCATAATAGATGAGACTGTTTCAGAAATGATATACAATTGCCACGCACATATTTTAAGGTGAGCACACACAGCCAAAAATCGGTATTCAATTGCTGGTCATTAATACTCTTTTATGTTTTTAGTTTTATGACACTAGTGAACAAGTTTGCCATCGCAACTACCATACAGTTATGCAAAGATGCACACAAATTCCGAGAGTCTACTCAGTAGGTCAGTAGTACATTTGTCGATGTTGTTTGCCGCCGACACAGAAAGAGAAAAAATATCAGAAATAACAAAAATCTCTGCAAGCAGGCTCAGCATAAATTACTATCACTTGAGTAAAAATACTTACAAACATATACCGTTTTTGGTTGTTGTACGATTGACGACGAGCGCAAGGGCAAGTGAAACATAAACGTCTGCTACATGCTATTCGCTTCCGCGCTCGCGGAGGCAAAACCCGGCAAAACCAAGAGACGTTGTCTGACAGGCAAATGAACTTAATCACAAAGCTAGAATAAAAGTTTACTATCCGATTATGATAAAAATGTATACACTTTTGATATTTTGTTTTTAAAGCGACTTACGCAAGCGCTTTAAGATTTACAACGAAAACAAGTGATCACAAACACGGCCCAGGACAAGCCAACGGAGCAGCTACAAATCAGCTTCGAAGCACTTACAGAGGCGGAACAAGTTATAGCATCACCAAGCACCTTTTTCTTACCGTCCAAAAAACAAACATTTAAAGTACAAAATTTTTCAAAATACTATTTTTTTTACATACGTTTTAATATGTGCCCTAAACAAAAAGTATCGGTTTGTCCCAAAATTCATATCGATAAATTTTTTATTATTTTTTATTTTTGAAAAGTGCTAAAAATTACCAAAAGAAATAGCAGCACTAATGCAATCTGCGTAAAAATCGTTACGTTTACCAAATCTTCCTCTAAAAAAGTATACGTTTATTATACTTTACAACTTGTTACTGTTATTCGACCTTTGATGAGTAACTAGGGCACCGTTTAATGGTAATTGATCGAAAAATGCACTGTAAAGTTGGAAAAGATCGAAGTCATCAAAAAAATTTATAATTTTGATAATCTCACAGATAAGTTGGTTACAAAGTTACAAAAGTCGAAATCGTAAACAAGCACACGAATTGCAACAACAATAAAAATAGAACAACGATAAGCAACTGATGTCAGGAAAGATGTATTTAGAAGACGCTGACGAAAGCAGTAGTTTTGCGTGGAAAAAGGTGACACAAATCCACGCTCAAATAAGCGGAAGAATGAAAGCTCTCCAACTTTGACAAGATACCTTCCACAGCCACCTGAAACTTTGGTCTTCTGGCAGAAACGGGAGGTGAAATCACTACCAACGGAACAATACCGAATCCAACAATAGATGAAAAATGGGAAGCAAAACACCAGCACTTGCAAACATGGACAAAACTCAATTCACTTATGAGGGACAACGAAACGGTCTTATTTAAATCATGATAAAGAATAATGAACAAAGTTATTAAAGAATTGATCAACAAGTAGGAAAACAGTCTGAGCTTTCCTCAACATGAAAACGTTGCTTGTAAACAATTATTCAAGTAGATCTTCGTAAAGCCATATGGAATGGCAATGAGATTTCCAAACATCGCAATCAAGTTGCACCATTGACATACATTTCCGAAACGCACTTTACCAAAAATAAGTATACAAACGGCCTTTGATTCACAAATAGTTTCACACACAGAAAACTGGCTAAAACCCGATATATCTGATAATTCCGTTTTTCCTCATGAGTATAACTTGACAGATGCGATCGCACCTCCCAAAAGGAGGGCGGTGTTCTTATGGCTATTGACTCTTGTATTTCTTCTGAACAGATTCATTTCTAAGTGTTAAAATATTATTCAGCGGCCGCTCACTGTATATTACTTGTTCATATATTCCTCCACATTCTGATAATAACATTTACATATCCCATCTGAATGCCCTGCATCTTGTTCCTCGTTTTTGACGGATATGGATAAACTCAAAGTGGTTGGTGATTGGACTGTGAATGACACATCTTTAGCGCAATTCCCAGCCACTTCTGATGATTTTATTGTAGCCTTATAGCGTTAGGCCTATCGCAAGTTAACAGGGTACATAATTCTAGTAATAAATTGTTAGATTTATATTTGTTTCTGATTGTAGTAATGTTAGTAGAGTACCCCCTATAGTGCTTCCTGAAGATAACTACCATCCAACCTTATAACTTTCCTTTGAACTTCTTAACTTCAGCCCAGCATCTAACAATTCTTTAAAGCCCCGTTGTTTTCGTAAAACTAACTTTACTTAATTGAATAACCTTCTTCAGCACACTGATTGGTCTCACCTTTATTTTGTAGTGATGTTGAAACTGCCACTAATACTATAGAAATACTATAGATTTATATTCGTACATAATAGCAAAGTCAAATTTTATTTCTGTAAACACTTTTTGTTACAACAATTATTTGACTCGTTGCGGATTAAACTTTTCCTGTGATCCGCGCAACAGTTTTATAAATTTTTTAACTCCAAACGTAAATCTTCAGGTTTGCCATCCTCTGTTTAGCAAGATAATACAAAAGCATATTCCAATCAGGCAGTTGCTGATCTCTTTGCTGAGTATTTTCATTCAGTACACTCATCGATTTTATATAGTTGCAGTAAGTCCTATCCTTTTCAAGTTCACACGTCAAATTGCATATTCTTCCCAGTAATTACTGAGTGTACACTGCTCAGTGACCTTACACTATCAAACCCGGCGTCTTGCCTTGTCCAGATTAATACAGTTGTATACTAAGATACAGTGCGGATTCACTTTGTAAACCCTAACATAAATTATTTAACTTGTCGGATGACTCAGCTGTGTTTCCTGGTATATGGAAGGAAAAGTTTATTATTCTACTCCGCAAAAATTCTTCTTAGTCTAACATTAAAAACTATAGGGGTTTAATCCAATTTGTCAAACTGACGTCGCACATTGGCGCCCGTAGAACAAGTGAGGTGGCAAAAATCAAAAATTTCATGTGCCCCTACAAAATGGTGAATGAACCTTTATTTATAGGAAATTTTCAAACGATTTCTAATCTGCTATCATTAATACAACCAGTTTTCTTGTTTACAAGTGATAGCCCTTCAAAGTTGTCGGATTTTCAGTGTTACATTCAAATCACAATTAAAGGTATATTGGTCGGCTTTGAGATACAATAAATCAAAAACTATGAAACGGGGATAATCATTATTTTTAATTCTAGCGAAAGATCGATTAATAAAACAACACAAATCAAATCGAACTGTTTGCTTTGCGTTGGGCCAGGTAAATCGATATTGTCCAACTATCGATTTTTCAATATTTATTTGAAGGAAAATAAAAAAATTATAGCACTTAAAACATCTGAAATATTTTCAGATAAGTTTTTTTAGTCATTCCTTAATCTAATGCAAAAGTTTCATCTGCCTGTGTTTACCCCTATAATCCAGGACATTCGTTTTTTTTATACTCGATATTTATTATTAGGTTTGTGGAATGTCCGTCACGGTGTCTGTCCGTACGTATATTCGCAACTTTTTTCCACACCCTTCAAGTGAGAGAATTAAAACTTTGCAAATGTCTTTATCTATGGCATAGTCAAGTAAAGTGCCAAGATTAAAGTTCTACGATAACTAGGTGGCTGGCAAATCGATATACTCGATAACTCGAAATCGGAAAATCCAGCTATTTCGTACGCCCATACAGCTAGAACTACCAAATTTAGGGAGGAGGTAGCTTCTAACGACCCCCAAAAAACTGCAAAATTTTTGGGCTACGCCCACCCTTTCCGCCCCCAGCTCCCAAGCAGTTTAAAACCAAAATAGACCATATTTTGTACAGTTTTTGAGCCACAGCCACCAGATTTAGTGCCAAGATAGGTGTTGACCAAACAAATTCATAAAAACATTGGATGCCAGGCCCATCGTTACTGCCCTAGCTGCCCCCAACGCTTCGATAAAAACGGTAATGTTAATGATCCCAAAAGACTGCATCAAAGTTTTGGAGCCACGCCCCCATAAGGCCCACAGCTCGCTTCTACCATATTTTACTAACTTTGAGCTAGTCACCAAATTTGGTTTGAGGATAGCAATTGTCATCATAAATAGATCTGCAGCAAAAATTTGGATGCCACGCCCCCAGCACACAATTCCACCTTTAATAAACTTTGAGCTAGAGTCACCAAATTTGGAAGGGAGATAGCAATTGATTACACACAAATCTGCAGCAAAAATTTGGATGCCACGCCCCCATACCGATCCCAGCCCCTTTTTCCCTCCTTTAACAAACTTTGAGCTACAGTCACCAAGTTTGGAAGGAAGATAGCTTTTTGGCATCCTCATATGCATCAGACAATCTTTGAGGCAGCTTACCCCCCTACCGTATCCGCAACCCATCGCAATCGGGTCTTTAATTATCGGTTTTATTACTAGTATCGAGTATAACGCAGTCAGGTGCGTCCGACTGCAACTTTTCTACTTGTTATACTCGATACCGAAGCTAAAGAGTATATTGGGTTTGTGCAATGTCCGTCATGGACACAACTTTTTTCCACACCCTTCAAGCTAGAGACTTGAAACTTTGCAAATGTGTTCATCTATGACAAAGTAAATTAAAGTGTCAAGATTGGAGTTCTACGATAACTAGGGGGCTGGCAAATCGATAAACTTGATAACGCCAAATCGATAAATGCAGCTATTTCGCAAGCCCTTACAGCTATAGCCACCAAATCTGGTGTCAAGATTGATGATGAAGAAACCCAAAAAACTTGGATGCCGCCACCCACCCATACCACCCCCAGCCCCCCTTCCTCCAAATTTTACTAACTTTGAGCTAGAGTCACCAAATTAGGTTGGATTATAGCAAATTGACATCATACACAGATCTGCTGCACAAATTTTGATGCCACGCCTCCCATACCGACCCCAGCCCCCCTTCCACCATATTCTACTAACTTTGAGCTAGAGTCACCAAATTTGGTATGAGAATAGCTATTGACATGATACACAGATCTTCAGAAAAAGTTTTGATGCCATACCGCCCTCAGCCCCTACCTTTAACAAACTTTGAGCTAGAGACACCAAATTTGGAAGGAAAATAACTTTTAAAATCCCATCTGCACCAGACCTTTTTTCGGTTTTATTACTGGTATCGAGTTTACCGCAGTCGGTTGCGCCCGACTGCAACGTTTCTATTTGTTTTAGAGGTAAAATAGTTGAAAAGATGCAGTTCCAAAAATGCGCTTCGTGACTTTCTGGGCTATTTATGACCTTCTGCTGTAGATTGTGAGCAATATTTTACAACTTTTACATACAAGAAACATTTTTATTTTTTATTTAATTGTATTATTAGTTTTAAATTTTAAAACAACACATACAGGGCTGTGCCAGCCATCAAAACCAACCGAATACCAACCTAAAACCAACCTCGCGCTGGTTTTAGGTGTGCCAGAGCAGAGTTCGAGATTGTTTTGAAACCTCGACAAATTTGGTCAGAGATTTGGTTAGTTTTAGCAATATTAATTGTCCTATGCTATGGAAAGATTGGAAACAATCTATCAAACATAAGTTGTGCAACAACAAAATCGAGCAGCGGGCAACTGGCAGCGGGCCTTTTAAACAGCAGGAGCCGTCCGTAACCGAGCACGCCCTTGCTGCTGCAGTCCAGCTGGAGCACGCGGTGGGTGGAGTGGCTGGAGTCACTTTATATGGGCTTTCGCCTATAGAAGATTTATTTGAAGTTAATGATGCCGAGAAAAATGGTAATGCATACAAATAAATTTTATTGGATCGTTTTAAAAAATATATTATATTACAGAAAGTCCCACAAAGAGGATGAGTCTGGAAAGCAGTACTCTGGCTGTTTATGAGGTGTTAGAGGAAGAACTAATAGAAGACAAATCAACAAGTGTGCCTGTAAGGACGAAAGCCAAAACAGGCGCCGGCGGTGCGGCAAGCGGCAGTTATGCGTCGAAGGCATTGGCGCTAGTGGCCGACGAGTCTGCGAGCTTGAAACAAATTTTAAAAGATCTGCAGGAGTAAGCATGAAGGGCTCCAGGGGATACCTAGAGTCTGCCAGTCGCCAACTGAGAACCACTAGCATATTTTCTTTGAAAGAAGTCTCTTGCAGAACTCATATTCCATGCAAAGGAATCATGTGTTGATCCATGCATTGAGGCATCCACATAAAGGACAAGCATATCTATATAACAAATCACTTTATCAAAAGGCAATAGAAAATAAGCATACTTATCAAACAATTAAACAAGACTGCTACATTAATACTAAAATATCCTTTTCGGTACATGAACCGATGTGCAAAATCTGTTGGTTTCATAATTCGTATATGGGTGCCATCAATGCTTCCGATCACGCCAGGTATGCTAAACTTTAAAAAAAAAAAGATTTTGATATTGAAAACTACCAGCACCCAAAAAGCGTAGCACTATTGCCACTTGCAGTATTGGCGAAATTGATGATGATGGCATGTCATCCCTAATTTGGTAAAATATCATTATAAAAGTGTCTATATCAACTCGATAATTATATCGAATTCTGTAAAGTTAAAATCAATTAAAAACTTGCAACAATTCTATTGTATGCTAAAAATAACAAACGTGCTGTCATAAGTCGCTAGTGAATCCGATGCGGGCAAAATGTTAAATATTTATTTTGTACAAGAATTACAAGAGATAAGACCTAAAATATTTGAATTTTACCAATTATAAAATACAATACTAATGCCCTGAGTCCAACCTTGAAACAATGACATAAATAGCAAAAACATTTTACAATTTTTATTTTTGAAAGGTAGCACCTCTTTTTTATCCATTTTCGTTTTGCGTATTTGCTCCGAAAAATGATATCTCCTTTACTTCTAGAACACCTACGGCTTTGTTTTAGAGATTTAAAAACCTGATCGATCCAAAACCTCTAGAGGTTTCTGGCACACTCCTGATATTAAATCAAAAATTTTAATAAATATTTATTTACCTTCCCATAAAATAGATTTTTTCACAAATTTCAACTTTGCTTACCCATATATGCATTTAAAAATCGTTGAAATTTTTCAAACATTCGCATTATAGGTTAATTATTTATCTACCATTCTTTAAAAAGTGATGGATATCTCATTTGGCTCAAATACCTCATATAAATAATTATAAGTGCATCGCATTTTTTCCAAATTACGAGCGTAAAAAAAAATTTGTAAATAATTTTGATTACGCAGTTTTATTGTTATTATTATTATTATTATTATTATTATTATTATTATGAAGCAAATGTCAACAAATTTTAATTTTACTTATGGCTAAAAAACAATATAATTATTTCTATTCATAGTAAATATTTATTGTGCATTTTTTAATTTTTCATTTTTAATCGAATTCCTTTGAGTAAACTTAAAGGTATCTTAATTTTAGTAATCAATAATATTTCCTTTATTATTCAAAACTAAATTAAGCCGTTGGCATAGAATTTACTAAAGCCTGTAAAGTGTTTATATCAATATTGACCCATTTTCGAACAACCGCTGATTTGAAGTGACGTACTGGCTCAAACTTTGTTGCGTTCTTAAAAACACGAGGTTCTCAATCGGATTTAGGGCCGGACTCAATGCTGGCCACTTCAAAATAGTGTTTTTGTACTCGATACCGAAGGTAAAGAGTATATTGGGTTTGTGCAATGTCCGACATGGTGTGAATACTTCCGCATTTGCGCTAATTTTTGGATGCCACTTTCACCCGCACAGTCCCCAGCCCCTTTTCCACCACATTTTACTAACTTTGAGCTAGAGTCACCAAATTTGGTAGCAGGATAGCAATTGACATACGCACACGCACGCCTCCCATATCGCTCCCAGCCCCTCTTTCCCCACCTTTTACAAGCTTCGAGCTAGAGTCATTAAATTTGGAAGGAAGATAGCTTTTTGGCATCCCCATCTGCAATTGGTACATAAAAACCAGGCGAACAAGTGTTATGTTTAAAATAATAATTAAATATAAAACATTCTTTAATATTTCTAGCAAATATACGTCATTGAAGACAATAAACTAAAGTTACATTTTAAAAAATGAATTGGTAAAATATATGCATAATGGACTGAACAATTTCTATTTAAAGTTTGATTTTGAGAATTTATAGGGGAGAGATATGCGAGTGAGTGTATAAGAAGGCGAATCAATTGTATAATATTGATCATGAAATTGAATTTAAATATATTATATTATATATATATATATATATGTATATGTAATTTTGGTATATGCACTTAGCTGCTCTACGATAAGCAAGCAGGTATACAAAAACTATGTACAGCAGAATATACACACGCTCATAAGCATGCAATATTCGGGCGCACAGGAAACTCACAAGCTACTGCGCGCTTCAAAATCGCCAGCCAGCGAGCGCATACAGTGTACAGTACACACACAGTATGGCTGGATGGGCTGTGCTACGGCTTATAATGTCGTAGCGCAGTCAGCAAGCAGAATGACTTGCGATTAGCTCACGACTCACTAGCAAAACAAGCCTACGATAGTTTTCTCTGAGAGCATGGTAGATGAGAAACCACATCCCAACTCTATATCAGAATTTCGGCCAGTGATTGACAATACACACCGATAAAAACAAACTCTTAGTCTGGTTTTGAGAAAACATTGTCGAATGCCGAATTTATATAGAGTTACATACGGACCGCGGACACCAAAGGCAACAAAATGTTTTGACATGTTTTCGTGACGAAAATTACACGCTTGCTTATGGAGTATCGCACACCGAATCAATCAAGCAAACCAGCATAACACAAAGCCCAACAAATGTTTTTATATTGTCGAATGCTGTTGGCTAAAAATATGTATGGCTACGACAAAAATATATTTCCAAACCAAGAAACCGGCAATTGCATATTAACCAGCGTTTGAAAATGCTACTCCGTAGTTTTTTGTTGTGCTCTCGTTATTTTTTTTGTATTTATTTGCCACGGCTCTTGTCTGATGTAGAGAAAATAACGGTACTTTACGACCCAGCGATCGACAGAACGATCACAGAATTGCAGCACTCAGCGGCCAGTCAATTTTACGACAAGCGGCTGGCCAGCTGCAACCAAAAAGGGTTAAAATTTGTCATGTGCGTCCGTTACATTTTTTGCTTGGCCTGCTGGTCGACAATTCTGCAGTACGTTTTAGTCGATTCGTGACCTTCACAAAATTTTATGTATTGATACAGCGCAGGAATAATTTCTTCGTCCGAACTACTTGACATTTTGAGCAGTACTAAAATTGTGTTTGATAGTATCGCACACCAAAGCCGACAAAACAATAATAACAATATGTTTGTCGTAAGATGATGGCTTTGGTGTGCGATACCAATAAAAATGTTTTCTTGTCCGACTGACAAAGACCAAAAACGTTTTGTCGGCTCCGGTGTGCGGCCAGCCATTCTCGACCCGTTGTTGCAAATTTCTAAAGCAATGCGCAAAAATATGGCTACTCGATGAAGTAAGGTAAAAATAAATATACGCAAGAGCAAGAGCACTGGGCAGTGCTATAAATATATTAACAAACTAAACATGTTTAAATCCATATGCTTTTGTAAATAGCACAGAAAATCAAGAAGATTGCCACTTTTATATATAAGCGTTTTATGGCATATTTATTTAAAAAGTTTTTGTTTCTATGTACATAAACCAAAACTTAACACGTAGAAATGTTGCAGTCGGTCGCAACCGACAGTTAACAGTTATCTTCCTACCAAATTTGTTGACTCTAGCTCAAATACTATGGAAGATACACGCATTAATGTATTTAGTGAAGCCTTGGGGCGGTTTAGGGGCGGCTAGTGCAGTATTGATGGGCGTAGCAACCAATTTTTATAAATTTTTTGAGGTGATCACCTATCTTGGCACCAATCTTCTCCCTAAATTTGGTAGTTCTAGCTGTTAGGACGTGGGAATTAGGTCAATCGAATTTGAGTTATCAAATTTGAGTTATCGAATTTATCGCTTTGCCAGCCCCCCAGTTATCGTCGAACCCCAATTTTGACACTGATTTTTCCTATACTATAGAATCTATAGTATAGATAAAGACATTTGCAAAGTTGTAAGTCTCTAGCTTGAAGGGTGTGGAAAAAACTTGCGTTCATACCAGGGCTGCAATTTTAGCTTTTTTCCCGACAGATCTGACTGTTTTTGATACACGGTTGCGGGAAAATTTTGAAAACAGCGGGTTTCAGGAATTCTAGCTTTAAAAATTTTTTATTAAGTTTTTTTTAGCTTTACTTGATTTATCACCATTTACTCATTTTATTTTCTAATATTCATCTTTGACAACACTAAAAATTATTCACATGAGTAGCGATAAGCGATTTTCGATTATAAAATCTGACAAATTCATCACGTGGCTCGCACATAAAGAGTTTATTTTACATATATTAAAAAAGACCGATGCTTTGTCAGTTGAAAATGTTTTGAAAACTAAGCAGCAAAGCATCCTTCCCATATTAGATTATTTAAATATTTCAAATATTGGTGATATAGAAAGGCAGTATAGAGACGTGAGGCTGTGTACTTGGCAGTACACCGAAATTGCACTAAAGTTCTGGCTTGAAGTGCTCGCGTACCGTGACTCAGGTGGCAACAAAAGCTTTAATAAACTGGCAGCCATTGCGTTACAAATTAAGTCGTTACCATGGTCAAACGCAGAAGTGGAGCGGGTCTTCAGCCAGGTTAACTTGATTAAATCAAAACTAAGGAACGGGATGCACATAAGTACGCTTAACTCAATTTTAAGCGTAAGGTAAGGTTATTAATAAACAAAATAAAACATTTTCCACAATATATTTTCAATTTACGATACGGACTTAGCCATAACCAGAATACTGCCATGAATACGCATTGCCACAAAAATGGTTGCAATTAGTGGAAAACTGGGAATACTATCCTGACAAAGAGGCCGTTTCGTTAGAAGTACTTTTAAAAGAACTAAAAAATTGAACATTTTTTCTTTAAATTAAGTTGAATAAGAATGTACTCTTAATTTTTTCACTACAACCTCATTATTATATATTAAAAATTAATAAAAAAAAACATTTAAATAGCCTTTTCCTTAAATTTTACCAGAAATTAATGTTTTTAAAACCAGCTTTTTCTTCAGCCTTTTTTTCCATGAATTTAGCTTTATTTAGATTTATTTTTTTGTCTATCTAGCTGTTTTTGGTCAAAAAGTTATGGCAGCACTAGTTCATACAGACGGACGGACTGACGGACATCATGACGGAAATTTCACAAACCCAATATACCCTTTAACTTCGGCATCGAGTAAAAAATGTGAGTAATTTTTAATTACCTGAGATAATAGTAATTTTTTTTCACAAATACAACAAATCAATAAATGATATTTGTAAATGAACTTGCTCATACGGACACACAGTTTGTTATTAAATCAGCTCTTACGTTCGTTTAACGCGTACACTAGTACAATAATGAATTCATATAACTATGAAAATACTTATTATATTGATTTATGGAAAACAAATTTGCGAATAACAATTAATGTTTTAACTATCTCAGTTGGCATAAAGTCAAGCACAAATTAATCATAATGTAGTATTGTTGCTCACGTTTGTGATTATGTGTGTGCAAGTTAACAGGTAAGAACAGCGTGTGTATGAGCCCGTCGGTGTGTGTGAGGCACTTTTGAAAAAATGAATAAGCTACTTGAAAAACACTTGATACACAAATTTTTAACACCCAAAACAGATGTTCAAATATGTACAAAATTTTTTAAAATGTTTTTAATAATATAATGCAGTTTTTGTGTGCAAAGCAACACAAGTTAATAAACGATGGTTTTGGAGCGATTAGGACTACGCTAAAGATACACCAGGTGTGTCTTCGATTTCGCTTCCGATAGAATTGAACAGTGTGTGAATGGCAATAAAAACTGTAATAGCTTATTCACACAAGGGCACATCACGAGGAACGATGAGAAGACGTGAAATTCGTGCTCACATTGCAACATCTAAATTCAAGCGTCATCTTCTTCATTAGTAATAGAGGCGCTTTTTCACCACGTATTTTTTTTCTGCTAACAAAAAATTTGTTAAAAGAATGGATTAAAGAGATTTAGAAATTATATCTATAGTTGCTCAACAGCAGAGTATGCTTGTTGCCCTTGCTGGCCATTTTAATAAAGCCTGTACAAACGAGGATTTGGGCGCATGTGAGTGAAAATAAAAATTAATATAAACTAAGTACATTATCGAATACTTTTAAATGCGGTTTTTACAGTTTTGGGAAAAGGATATTCCTAAAAACAAAAAAGCCTTTTCTAATAAAAGTTTTCGTATAGAAAAAGCGTAATTTTCGTTACTGTTGCAGAGGTTCGTTAATTTGAGAAGAAACAAGTAGAAACGTTGCAGTCGGACGCCACCGGTATACTCGATACCAGTTATAAAACCGATAAAAAGAGACCAGATTGCAATGTGGTGCGGATACGGCAGGGGTGTACGCTGCCACAAAGATTGTCTGGTGCGGATAGGGATGCCAAAAAGCTTTCTTCCTTCCAACTTTGGTGACTCTAATTCAAAGTTTGTTAAATGTAGTGAAAGGGGGGCGGTGGGTGGTATGGGGGCCTAGCACCAAAGTTTTGCTGCAGACCTATTTATTATGTCAATTGCTATCCTCCAACCAATTTTAGTGACTAGCTTAAAATTAGTAGAATATGGTGAAAGGGGGGCTGGGGGCTTCTATGGGGGTCTTGGCGTCCACAGTTATGCTGCAGATCTATTTATGATGTCAATTGCTATCCTCTTACCAAATTTGGTGACTCTAGCTCAAAGTTAGTAGAATATGGTGGAAGGGGGGCTGGGGGCGGAATGGATGGAGGGTGGCATCAAAATTTTTTGGTTTTCTTCATGTCCAATCTTGGCACCAAATTTGGTGGCTAAAGCTCAATAGCTGTTTAAAATATGGGCGTTTTTGATTTCAAAATGCAGAGGGCTGGGGAACGGGAGGCGTGGCTCCAAAACTTTGAAGCAGTTTTTTGGGGGTCATAAACAGTTATCTTCCTAACAAATTTGGTGATTCTAGTTTTAACACTTTTGAAGATACAAGCATTCCCGTTTTTAAAGAAGGGTTGGGGCGGTTTGGGGCGGCTAGGGCAGTCTGGATGGGCGTAGCATCCAAAGTTTTTTTTGTGCTTATTTTGGGGATCGTCAACACCTATCTTGGCACGAAATTTGGTGACTCTAGCTCTAAAACTGTGGAAGGTATGGGCAGTTCTGTTTTTTAACCTGGGGGGACTGGGGGCGGAATGATGCTTTGATGCAGCTTTCTGGGATCGCAAATAGTTATCTAACTACCAAATTTGATGACTCTAGCTTAAACACTATCGAATACATGGATACACGCATTACCGTTTTTAGCAAAGCGTTGGGGCGGTTGGAGGCGGCTAGGGCAGAATGGATGGGCGTGGCATCCAAAGTTTATATGAATTTGGTTGGAGGTCGTCAACACCTTTCTTGGCATTAAATTTCGTAGCTCTAGCTCGAAAACTTTAGAAGATATAACATTATTAGTTTTAAACTGCGGGGGCTGGTGGCGGTATAGAAGGGGGTGGCTCCAAAATTTTTGATGCAGTTTTTTTGAGCTTGTTAGTAACTATCTTTCCTCTTAATTTGGTAGTTCTAGCTGTAAGGGCGTGTGAAATAGATGGCTTTATCGATATTGAGTTACCGAATTTATCGATTTGCCGGCCCCTAGTTATCGTAGAACCCCAGTATTAACACTTTATCTTACACGGCCATAGATAAAGATATTTGCAAAGTTTCAATTCTCTAGCTTGAAGGGTGTGGAAAAAAGTTGCGCACATAGGGACACACAGACGGACAGACACCATGAGGGACATTGCACAAACCCAACATACTCTTTACCTTCGGTATCGAGTATAAAAACACGCCGTTCCGATATACAGTAGAATACGAAAAGCGCATCACTATCGCTCTGTATGCTTTGGTGAGTGCCATGATACAATTACACAAGTGCAATGATACAACTGCCGAAGTCGGTCGGTTTTTGGTCCCCTATTTTCAGTGCGTGCCCGCTTGTCGAACTGAAAGGTTGTGTGCGGACGTTTTTTTGTCAGAGCTTTAACCCTTAAGCGCCCAGTTAAAAAATGTCTTATTGCAGTTTTTGTCGCAGGCACGTGCTAGGCGTAAAGCTTTTGCATGTTCCAAAATGCATTGCGAAGAGAACTTTGTGGGAGCAGTCTCTGGGCTGTAGCCTTATTGAGAGCTCAAAAATTTATTTTATTTTATTTATTTATTTTAAAATACGCATATTTTTTAGAATTAAGAGCTTGAACAAAAGAATTGCCGTTCAACAACAAAAATAAAGAATAAATCCAATTCAAAACTAATAAAAATAAAATTATAAGCACTTCATTTCTTGACATAACTAAGGAAACTTTTTGCCCTATGTGCGGGTTAAATGACGCACTTTGTAGCCGTTTCACTCACACTCACTAGTTAACGCTCTTTCACTCGCACTTATATCAAGGGACTATGATTTTGCCGAGTGGACTCCTTGTGTAGTTGTATCATGGTGAGTGCAGCCGAGTATCGGACTGCGGCAAGGTTGTTTTGGTGTTTCGCCAAATAGTGTTTGCAATATTCTGCATGAATTTTGCCAAGCAGTTGTTGCGGAATATGGAGACGATCTGCCAGAAGAGTTTTTAACAGAATGTATGGTGGATGAATACGTCGCTGGGTTTGAAGCCCTTGGATTTCCACAGTAAGTTGGATCAATTGGTAAACATAGTTGTTAAGTAGTCAATGTTGTTTTTACAATATTATTTTTATTAAGATGGATGTCATAAAGATGTGAAGCCAGCAGCTGAAAAGGATGTTGGAATATTTGAGAAGACTTGGAACGGGTACTTCATACGTGATGTTTAATGTTGGCTATAAGTTGTCTGTTAAATATAAAGTGACCAAAGTTTTCAATAATATATGTTATTAGAAAAGAATCTAAAGAGTGTGCGTTTCGTAAAACGAGCTAAGAGTCAGGAATTAGCTGCTGGAAATTTGCTTGCTCATTTTTTTGATAACACATTCTGTAAGCAATAAGTGTGAGCGGGCGCGAAAGCGGATAGCAAGTGCAGACGTTTTTGAAATTATCAGGGGTGCCACAGAAAACGCTTGGAGCGACTTCGAGCTTCCTTTGATAAAACTTTAAATAAATTGCTCTTTGCTCTTAGAACAAGTTTCTTTGCTAAGCTCTTTAACTTGTTGTGCAATTAGTGAAAAAATATGTGGGCAGTTGTAATTCTGCCAGGTGGCAATGCCGTGAAAACGGGATCAGCTGATACATGGCAGAGCCATTGCGGAAAGGCATCGGAGGCACATCAGAAGCCTTCGCTGCATTATCCTTTTCTCATTTTCGGCCCCCGGAGCTCTTCGATGGCCAATAGCCTCGCAATAGAATTTTTGGGCAATATCAGTTATTTTATTTTATATATTTTATTTATTAAATGTCAGCTATGAGCAGCCGACAAATCAAAATTAATTCCAATTATAATATTAAAAAGCATAATTAAATTAAATCATTCAAAAAATATATATATTACATTTTTATCTGAATTAAAATTCAAAATTAAGATAAAAAATTTAAAAAGTTAGCGTTAAAGCTCTGGGAAATTCAACATAAAAATAACTGGTCCAACATTTGTTGCGTGGATTGGGAAAAACCCAGAAAAACCCAATCAGACCAGTGGAAGATTATTGATTAGTGGTTATGATTAGATAAGTCAGAAAGGACCGATAGTTTAAGTACTGGAATTGAGGTATCCAAAGAGTTACAGGAATAAAGCCGGTTAAAGTCTGAACACATAACACGAAAGGGTTCATGAATTAAATAGTTGCTCGAGCACCGATCGAGGCTAAGTGGTGTGAAGTAACGGGTGGATCTAATTGGAACATTTAATTTTATTCGACTTAATAGAACTGATGAGTCGATTTCACCATTAAGGGCCGGTTTCTCAATGTCCGGTTAGCGTAACTATCACAAGTTTAGTCGAAATTGAGTTTCTCAATGTTCGTTTAGGGCTTAGCGTGCGATAAACTTAACCGATGCCTGAGTGCCGGCTAACATTAGGCCCAACCAAACGTTGATTTCTTCCTTAAAGACGAATGCTGTTAAGCCTGCATGCATGGTTTGAATGGAGTGAAATCATGCATGAATGCTCAGCAATACAGATTTGTCGCTAATTTTTTATTCTATGGAAAATGGAAAATTGTTAAATCTTCATTTTATTGTTTATAAACACATTGATATAATGCACTAGATCTATAATAATATCTATAATATGTTTTTAACATGGTATCACATTAAATGTTAACATTTATTTCGAATGGCATAAAAAAAGAGCACATGGCAACAATGTTCCACCGCTAATGCCATATTGTTTGTTTACATTGCAATAAAAGAAGAAGAGACAAAGCACTTAAGCAACGTATGGCTATGCCGATGATTCTCAATGCGTAAGCAAACTTTTCGTTCAGTCTTGCAACGAGTCTTTAAGGAAAAAATCAACGTTTGATTGGGCCTTTTATCGTTCGTTAAAGGGCCGATATAAATATCGCTAAAACCATCGTTAGGCAAACATCTGGCTCAAGCCGTCACTTGCATTGTATATGTTTTATTATTATACAAAATATTTTGGTTTGACTTCACAAGAACATTAACTGCATGCTTCTCAGCAACCGAAACGTTTTTCTTACGTTGGCGCTTATATGTTTTAGCCGCGCTCAATAAAATTAGTGTTTTAAGCATTTGTTTCGAATTTGGCGGTCACAAAACAAAAAATATACCACACCAAAGAGGTGATTTCCTCGTAATTAGTTGGCAGCACCATCAGAGCGATAGTATCTGAACGAATAAGGTTAACTTTGCATTGAGAAAACCAAACTGGTTTAACACGAGCATTAAAGTTATGCCGAGATTAACTAATTGACACTTTAACTGGACATGGAGAAACCGGCCCTAAGTAGATTAGTGATAAATACTACACCATGCATAATTCTACGGTTCAACAGGAAAGGAAGATTGATTAAAAGAAGTCTACTTGAATAGGGGGGTAGGTCTATTCGAGGAACCCAGTTAAAACTTCTAAGCGCAAACAAAAGAAATTTCTTCTGCACAGATTCAATTCTATCCTGGTGAATCCCGTATTGCGGAGACCACAAACAAGATCCATACTCCAGGATGGGACATATAGAGAGGTATATAGCGTTTTGGTGGTGTAGGAATTTATTTATTTATTTATGTTTTTATTTATTTATTTAATGTCAGCTATGAGCAGCTGACAAATAAAATTAACAATGATTATAATATTAAAATAATATAATATAAAATAAATAATTATAATATCTGAAATAAAGTTCAAAATTAAGATACAAAATTTAGAAAGTTAACGTTAAAGCTCTGGGAAATTCCAAATAAATATAACTGGTCCAACATTTGTTGCCAGTGGAAGATTATTGATTAGTGGTTATGATTAGATAAGGCAGAAAGGATAGATCGTTTTAGTACTGGAATTGAGGTCTCCAAAGAGTTACGGGAATAAAGCCGGTTAAAGTCTGAACAAATAACACGAAATGGTTCATGAATTAAATAGTTGCTCGAGCACCGATCGAGGCTAAGTGGTGTGAAGTAACGGGTGGATCTAATTGGAAGAGTTAAATTTATGTGACTCAAAAGAACTGATTTCACTCAAATGCCAAATTCGAAAGAAATGCTTAAAACATTAATTTTATTGAGCCCGGCTGAAAAATATAAACGGCAACGTAAGAAAAACGTTTCGGCTGCTGAGGAGCATGCAGTAGATATTCTTGTGGAGTCAAATCAAAATATTTTGGATAGTAATAAAATAAATACAGTGCTAGTGTCGGCTTGAGTCAGGTGTTTGCCTAACGATGGTTTTTAGCGATATTTATATCGGCCCTTTAACGAAGCATAAATGTTAGCCGGCATTCTGGCATCAGTTAAGTTTTTGCTCGCTAAGCCCTAAACGAACATTGAGAAACTCAATTTGAACTAAACTTGGGATAGTTACGCTAACCGGACATTGAGAAACCGGCCCTAAGTGTAACAAAAGAGAAAAGAAAAAAGATTTGTAGCCAAGCGCGAGCAAGCTTAGTGAACAGCCGATAAAGCCGTTGCTCGCGAGTATTTTTCACAAATACTGAGTAAAGACAACGCAAAACCCTCAACTGTTATTTGCGAGTTATGCTTTATACGAGTTGAATCCATAAGTAAATATAATTTTAACACGTTCTACCCGGCGCATTTTTTTCTTGTTTCTATTGTGTGCACGAGAAACCAAGTTGTTCGTTTAACGGAACTTTTCTACTGCGCAATAGTTTTCGTTATTGTGGGCTGACAGCAGAATGTTAGTTATTGTAAGAATTTTGAAGAAGGTGTTCGGTTTGTTGAATAGTGATTTCTTAAATATTTTAATAAATAGAAAACCACGCTAACTTTTAGAAATTTATTCTAGCAAAAATTTCTGATTTTCCGTTATTTATTATTTACCTTTGGAATTATGTCTTCAGACGATGACTTAGAGTATATACAAAATTAACGAAGAAAAATTCGTAGAATATATTCATCATTCAATCAATCAGTCGGAAGATGAGGATTCACTGAAAGATCAGCAAGATTGGATTCGTGTTCTAACAGATTTTGCGCTCTTTAAGTAGTACAGTGAGGAACACATTGTACTTCCAGAAAAGATTATGAAAATCCGTTTTCAATTTATAAGTTATTTCTAAATGATGATATATTGACCTTATGGTATTAGAAACAAACAAAGTTTATGAACACAGTGTGGCTCAAGCGTTATCATCAGATTCTTCTCGAAAACACAAACAGGAATAGATACCAGTAACTCGAGATGAAATATATGTGTTCTTAGGTATTTTGTTGACAATGGTCATTGTGAAGTTACCCGAAATGCGTTTATATTGGTGAAAGGATCCCATGTACTCTAATGACCGTATAAAAAGTGCTATGAAACGAGATAGGATTTTTGACATTCTGCAATATTGGCATTTTTGTGATAATGTGGAAGTAAATTAGTGCACTATTAGAAAAGATAAACATAAATGTTCAACAAGTTATGGAACCTGGCAAAGAGCTTACATAGACGTAAGTATGTTTCCATGGCGTGGCCGATTATTATTTCGGCAATATATACCAAATAAACGTCATAAATTTGGCGTAAAGCTTTATAAGCTATGTCTTAAGGCTTGTTGTCACATACAATGGAAACCGAAACCGATTCGTTTGCTGTTTCGGTTGCTGGCTGATTTTGCGTGGGTTGCCACATATAACTACACCGAAACCGAAACTGCAACCGAATTCACATGGAAAACATATAGAAATTACCAGCGATAAGTTGTCTGCGTTTGTAGAAAACAGTCAAAAGTACTTGTTTCGGTTTCGGTTGCTAATGAACTGAATTCGGTTTCGGTTGCTAGCAACGGAAAAATTACGAAAAAGCCCGAAATCAAAATCACACAAAGTGGTTCTTATGGATGGTATTTTACATGAAGGAAAATTGTTGTACGCTGACAATTATATTATGTTTTTATACAAAACATTTTTTTGTGGGACGCTCCGAGCAAAGAGATTACTTTTGCCAAAAAATGCGAAAATAAAACAAAAAAAATCGATATAATAAGTTCACAAAACGAATAGATAGGAGGCCAGTGATGATGTTGACAACCTGTTAGACCCATAAGTGCTCTTTAATTGAAGTCACTACTAGAGGACACAAAACTGTAAAAAAGCCTGATTGTATTATAAGCTACAATAAAGCCAAACAAGTAAGAAGGCTCTAGTCGGGATAGCCCGACCAGAAGATACCCTGAACCCAGTTGCAGTCCTTGCATCCTAAAAGTAGGCTTCAAATAATTATCACTTTAAACAAAACTCATAACTGACTTAACTTTACGATATCTCTGGTGTTTCTTAACCGATTTGGACGAAATTTTGAGAAAAGGTCTATCGTTACCCATTACACCAACCCCCATTTTTGCATTTTTCCAAATTCGATAGTTTTTGATATCGATTCCATGTGTATATCGAAAACCAGAGTAGTTATCGATAATTTAAAGCAAACTTGTTCTGCTCATGGTATAGGAGAACTTATATTCAAAATCTGAAGTCTCTAGCTCTTGTAGTCTCTGAGATCTACGCGTTCATACAGACGGACAGACGGACGGACAGACGGACATGGCCATATCGACTCGGCTATCGATACTGATCAAGAATATATATACTTTACGGGGTCGGAGATACTTCCTTCTGCCTGTTACATACTTTTTCACAAAACCATTATACCCTGATTTACCCATTTTATACGTTCAGGGTATAAAAAGGTGTCGATCTTTCCGACCAAATGTCATCTTATTACAGTAGCCTCAGAAAAACTCTTAAATAACAAAACGATAATTATAGAATTAATCTGTGGAACAATGTAAGTAAATGCATGGTGCTTCTATACTAAATTTGGTGCCCGTAAAAATTTTTGTATCCTAAAATCCCCAAAAAATATAATTGACGCTCTTTTGAAAGTAGATAAGCCACCGAAACCATTCGCACATATTTTGAAGCATGATGGACCTCAAAGGCTGAAAAGAAAACGATGTAAGAACTGCTATCGGTTAATGGCTGAGAAGGAAGGAAGGCAATATGCCATTAACAAGAACAAAAGAGTCAACACATATAGCGCAGGCTGCAAAGATAAACCAACGCTTTGTAATACAAAGTTTGTATCCCATGTTTTGAAAAAGTACATAAATGACTTATACTTATCATTCTTATTTTCATTTATAATTATTATTTTCATTTTAGACACTAAATATGAAGAATTTTTATTTTTACTTTTGAAAATAACTAAATTTTGTTTTGCTTCAGAGAGAACTGCAAAAATAAATTTTGTTTATGTTGAGAACGCCAACAATACATATAAATTTATAATTCCCAATCTATTTTGTTTTATTTCTTTCTAGTATGTCTCTTCTGGTGTGGTTTTTGAATTAAAAGTATTAACATTTCTGTACCACCGGTGGTCCACGCCGCCAGATAAGCGCAGTGCCCGTGGACCACCAGTGGTCAAACCGGGTAGAACCTGTTAAGCGCAATACATTTTCATTATTTTTCATATGCGTGTTTTATGTTTACATAAATAAGTAATTTTAGTATCATTATAAGTGCAGCGAGCGCGATAGCGATAGCGATAGCGGATAGAATGTGCAAGTAGTTTTGTTTTATATATACTTTAAGGATTTTGTGCGTCTCAGCTACGACAAGCCAGCTCGTGTTGTTGTTGGTTTTTGTCTGCTTTAGACTATTTCAGTATGTATGGATGTGAGCCAAAATACAAAAATGAATGAAAATATAATAAAATGCATCGTAAAAAATTCATATATTTATAAAAATATTTTGAAAGTTATAAGAAATGAGTTTGACTACAAAATACTTTTATGGTATTTAGATATGTCATATAATACATATGAAATTAACCAGGAGGAATTTATGGAAATTAAATTTAATCTTGAATTATAATCGCCCATCAGATCCACAACCAATAAAGGCACATGCGTTGATATATTTTTCAGCAGTCATATTGATGTCGAACGCTAAGTGTTGAATTTAAAAATATATTTTACTCATTTTTATTTGAGTCAACCGACAAGTTAAATAATTTATGTAAAGGTTTACAAAGTGAATCTTTACAGTTTTTAAGTATACAACCTGGCACTCCATCTGGACCAGGCAAGAAGCAGGGTACATTCAGTCTTAACTGGGACTGACATGCAATTTGACGTTTAAAGTTGAAAAGGATAGGAATTATTGCAATTATATAATTTCGATGAGTATGCTGATTGAAAATACTCAGCACATAGATCAGCCACTACTTGATCGGAACTTGCTTTTGTATTATCAAGGTAAACCGAGGATGGAAAGCATGAAGATTTACGTTTTGAGTTAACAGATTTATAAAACTGTTTCGGATCACGGGAAAGTTTGATCTGCAACGATTGGATAACTATTGTAACAGGAAGTGTTTACAGAAATAAAATTTGACTCTGCTATTATATGTTTTTTCCGGATTTTTAAAACGGAATAATCAGATATATTAGGTTTAACCAGATTTCTGTGAATGCAACTATGAATCAAAGGGTAAGCTGTTTACATAAAATTTAGAAAGTTTAATGTTAAGGCCTCGAATATTTTGATGGCCAAAGTTACTATTTTTGTTTTTGCTGCCGAAGTTGAGGCAACAGGATGGATAACAGGCTGTGCACTACTAATTCTTATTCCATTATTAATATTGTTACGCCTATTCACATACTCCTGGACAATGAGCTTTGGCGGCCATAACTTTTCCGAACAAATT
>JAWNNU010001106.1:0-10892 GCA_035044585.1 Scaptomyza polygonia
TAAAACTACTACTACTACTGTAGTTGTATCATGGTGTCAACAGTCCTTGAACGTAGCCAATACTTCCGGATGTGTAAATCACAGACCATACAACATGTGGCAAATTAAAATCACCAACCACTATAAGTTGATCCATATCCGTCAACAACAACAAAACAATGTTATTATCAGAATGAGGAGGAATATATGAACAAGTAAAATACAGTGAGCGGCCGCTTAATAATATTTTAACACAGAGAAACTCAATACCCGGGAGATCATGAGAATGAATCTGTTCAGAGGAAATACAAGAGTCAACAGCAATGAAAACACCGCCCCCCTTTCGGGAGCTCCGATCACATCTTTACAGGTTATACTTATTAGGCAAAACGGAATAATCAGATATGTCGGGTTTTAACCAGGTTTCTGTGAGTGCAACTATTTGTGAAGCAAAGGATAAGCTGATTATATAGAATTTAGAAAGATTAGTGTTAAGACCTCGAACATTTTAAAAGGCCAAGCTAACTATTTTTCTTAAGCTGCCTTCACACGGTCGGTTTTTCTCTAGCTTTTTTATTAAAAAGCCACCGCTCTCGTTTGAAAACACAACATTTTTCAGGTCCGGTCAAAAACCACCGCAAAAATTAGATAAATAGCACGTGTTCTATTTCTGCTCTTTTTTGCGTCGGTAAAATTTGTGCCACTAAAATGTTTAAATAAAAAAGGCATTTTTGGTGTTTTTTTAGTAATGGTTGGCAAAAAATAAAGTAATCAAACTTAAAAACAGACCGCGGATAAAATACAAACAACCTCTAATATGTTTGTGCCTGTATCTATTTTATGGTATAATTTTCTGCTTGGAATGGAGCATATTTCGATATATTTGTCAAAAAAAACTTTGGTTACATTAAACAAACATTCAAAATTAATAGCAACTTTTATATATAAAAAAGTCGAACAAAATGTGCCCTTGGTATGACCAACTGTCAGACATCTTCAACCATGCCAAAGAAATTGAAGTTGCTGTACATATGTCTAATGTAGCTCATCTATTGCTGTTTTTATAAGGTATTTGACCTTAAATGCGCATATATTTCATGAGTTAATATTTTTAATTTTACCTGTATGTCCCTTAATGCGCATACGGCATCTTTATAATGTATCTAATTTATGCCTGGTGAAAACAGCTGTTTTACGATGACAATTACAACTGTTAAGCAAGAAAGGGGGCTCACTGGCTCTTGTTTGGCTAAAATACGCTTTGCAACTTTACAAGGACTAGTGAATACCTCAATTGTGCGTATGCGCTCGCAAGGAAATGGTTTTGTGGTGTTCAACGTCTTGTTTGTTTGCTGTGCATGGACGTAGGCTTTGTAGTGATTTTTGAATTTTGTTTCGGCAAGCTTCCATAACATTGTGTGTGTGTGTCTCGATGTGTACATTTAGTTGTATGCGTAACTTTCGTATTGTAATTCGTTGACCTCAACAATTATGAATTTCGGCATTTCCTTAGCCAGATGTGGACAATTTAATTAAGTAATAAAATAAATCAACCTAAAAATCACTTGCACAATCAAATAAACTTATGCACCTTACCTCAGTTTTGAGTAAAATGTGGGACAAAAACTCTTTGAAATCAAATTTTTGAGCAATTCTACAAGCTCACGTACTTCTCATTCTTTAAAAAGAACCTTAAAAAATATTAAAAATATTACAATGAAATTGACTTGAAATATATTGAATTAATATGAAAATAAAATTGCACATATTTCAACTGTCCTCATGCCAAAATTCACAATGTTTAAAGCAGATCAATGAATGAAAATGCAAATGCTACGCATAAAATTAAATGTGCACATGTACACCTAAAGGCACACACACACACACAATGTTATGGGAGCTTGTCGACAAAAAATATCAAAAATCACTTCAAAGTCTGCGTCTACATAAGCTTAAAACAAATGCAAACGCACTTTCATTTAGATATAAATAAGATATAAGCATAAATAATGCTTTGAGTTTTTATTCCTAGCATTGATAAATTCATTAAACATCCCCTATGCGAAAATGTGGCTTTTTATGATTTTAATTGATTTATTATTATTATTTGGGTTGAGGAACGTGCACTGCGACCACTAGGATCTATTGTGCCCTCTTACAGTTATGTGAGTTACAGCTCCTCGAACAGCCCAATCGAACGCAGGAACGCGACGATGTGGCATGGTCGGAGAGCCCTCATCTCCTCAGTAGACAGAGAGGGGCTCCCCAGAAGAGAGAGCCTCAGACGACAAATGGCGGGACACTCCTCAAGCCGGTGTTCTGGAGTTTCATCCCCCACATTCTGCAAAGACTGTCATCCCCTAGCTTGAGAGTGTGCAGATGCTTACGCATTTTGCAGTGCCCGGTCAAGAAACCCGTAACTATCCGAAGAGATCCTTTGCTCAGCTTCAGACAGTCCTCAGTTCTCTTCTTGTTGTAACTACCTAGCAGTCGCTTACTCTGTCTTGCCCCCTGCGAAAACCGCCACGCATCCTCGCATGCAGTGAGCAGATCGATGCGACTGCTCTGCCTAATTGTTCCTGGTCCTAGCCCACAGAAAGGTTCAGGGCCGAGGAAAGGGGTGCTAGCTCCTCTCCTGGCCATAGTATCGGCTACCTCATTGCCGGGAATACCCGCATGCCCTGGTACCCAATAGATGGTGACTGTGTTGGTACTACCCAACCTGTTGAGTGTTTCTATACATTGCCAGACCAGCTTGGAGACGATCTTGTAAGCACTGAGTGCTTTGATCGCTGCCTGGCTGTCGGAGAAAATGGCAATGTCTCTATGAGCGTAACCCCTTGCGATGTTAAGGGAGGCACATCTTTCAATCGCATACACTTCCGCTTGGAATATGCTGGCGCATTTACCAAGGGGTTCATGATGTTTGAGCTGGGATCCGCAGACTCCAGCTCCAGCACCCTCATCTGTAAGTGAACCGTCCGTATACTATCTGATAGCATGTGGCTTCACATTATAGGTGGTCGACAGACTAGTCCACTCTGCTTTATTACTGAGCTCCGTTTTAAAGAGCTTCTCGAAACTAAAACTGGCCAACTGCGCATCTTGTGGAAATGCCAATAGTGTGCCAGTTGCACTGGTGACAGAAGCAATTGCGTTCGCTCCTGCCATTCTCATGATAGGTCTGTTTGCGCTGTGCTTGATGAAAACATGCAGAGGCGGAAGTCCTACCAGCACGTCCAGCGCTGAGGACGGGCACGTACGCATTGCGCCAGTGATGCACGTGCAGGCGAGTCTCTGGAGTTTGCCCAGTTGCCTTTTAGTGACATCCAGGTCAACACGACTAGCCCAGACCGCAGCGCCGTAGCTGACTATAGGCCTTACCATTGCTGTATACATCCACAGAAGGATTTTAGGGGACACCCCCCAGCTTTTTCTTGTCCAAGATTATCCCCAGATACTTTATCTCCGTAGAGAGTGGGACAACCGTACCCCCAATAGATATGGGTCTTATGGATTTTAACTTGTATCGATTGGTGAAAGCGACAATTGTGGTTTTTGCTGGATTTATATTCAGCCTCACGTCCAAGCACCAGTCCAAGCAAAGGCTAAGACCCAGTGTAATCCTATCACATAGCGTGTTCACAAATTTACCCTTGCAGACAATAGTGATGTCATCGGCGTAGCCTTGGCATTCAAAACCATTTTTTGTTAGTTTACCTAGTAGCTCGTCCACTACGAGACTCCAGAGAAGAGGTGATAGGACACCCCCCTGTGGACAACCTCTTGTGGTTTGGGCCCTGATCGTCAAATTATTGACAGTGACTTCCGCTATTCTCGTGTCAAGAAGTTTGCCCAGCCAAAAAATGAGTCCTGACTCAACCCCTTTGTCCCGAAGCGCCCTGGCCACAACATCGTGTGCTGTGTTATCGAAGGCACCTTCAATGTCCATGAAGGCGCAGAGAGCGACGTCTTTGGCCTTCATTGAGCATTGCAGGCTGTTTACTAAGTCTAGGAGAGCCGATTTTGTCGACTTTCCTTCTCTGTAGGCATGCTGATGATCATGCAAGGGTCTAAACACTAGGTGCGAGGTCCTAATGTGGTTGTCGACTATCTTTTCAAGGATTTTTAACAGGAAGGATGTCAGGCTGATCGGCCTGAAGGACTTGGGGTGAAAGGGGTCTTTTTTCCCCACCTTCGGGATAAAGATCACCCTGGCCGTCCTCCATGCTCTAGGTATGTAACCCATAGCTAGACTTCGCCGGAAAATGCGAAAGAGGAACACCATTAGCTGTTCCATCCCCTTCTGAAGAAGGACGGGAAGGATTCCGTCCGTACCTGCGGCCTTGTAGGGACTGAGTGTGCCAATGGCCCATCTAATCTTTTGCTCTGATACTATGGCTGCAGCCAGGCTCCAGTCCGGTCTTCTGTTGGGGACCGTTTCGTACCAGTAAGCCTGCCTTCCAACTCGTTTTCCGTGAAGGAACCATCTGACCTCTTTAGACAGAGTTCGGAAAGAGCTTTGCCTTTCGAGATTGCCTTAAAGACCCTAGCAGCTGGTGAGACCTGTTCTAGGTTGGAGCAAAAACTCCGGAAGTGAGCTCGCTTGCTGTACCGGATTTCTTTGTTGTATTCCGTAAGTTTTTTGGTGTATAAGTCCCATCTGTCACTATTCTTTTTGGCTGTGTTAAAGAGCCTCCTCACTTCTGCACGAAGCATCTCTAACTTTTTATTCCACCAAGGGTTGTCCCTGTTGGACTCTGTGGATTTGGCTGGACAACTTGCATGATAGGCATGCAGGATCGTCTCGCCAACCTCTACTGAAAATTGCTCTAGCTCTTCATGGGAAGAGACCCTCTTGCTGTGGTTCAGTCTGCTCAGATTTAAGCCCAAGCAGGACTGGTAGAGCATCCAGTCGGTCCGCCGATTCCTGATTACTTTACTGAACCTGAAATTACTGGTAATGACGAAGAGGATAATCCTGTGATCCGACATTGACGGTTCCGTTGAGACCCTCCAGCTGTTAACCAGCTTAGAGGCCCCTACGTTGCCAAAAGTGGTATCAAGTACTTCGGCTCTGTTTTTGGTGATAAAAGTAGGTTCAGCTAGCTACAAGATAGTCAAGTAAGCACTCACCTCTACCGTTATTGCCTGTGCTGCCCCACGCTACACTGTGCGCGTTCGCGTCGCATCCCAGCAGCAATGGTAGTCCGTTGCTGCTGCAGTGTGCCACCAGTTCCTGGACCTCTGTTGGGGGGGCTTCCGCAGTGTCTCCCGGGAAGTAGGCTGACGCTACCACCATACTTCCGCAATCGCCGGTGATTAGCACCGCTACAAGATCCCTACTGAGAAATTTGGAGAGACAAAGAAAGTTAGTATTCCTTCGCACCAGGATGCACGCTCTTGGTGATGTCTCAAGGTATACTTAACTAAGTAGCATTACTCGCTCTCTTTTCACTTCTTAAATTGTCAGTCTGTTAGCAGCAGTTGTGAGCAACGCATCTCCGCGGACGATTTTTTCGTGTTTAACTTTTTGTGCTACAGACTTTACGTGTAATTGCAATGGCGCCTCCATATTGCGCTGTATGCAAAACTACTTGTGAAATGAGTTTAAAATCTGTTCATGTGCCCAAAAACAATTTAAAAAGAAAATTGTGGATTGAGTCAGTGGGAGTTGACTTAAAAATTTTATTATAAAAGAAAAAAAGAAATAAAAATAAATTAAAATTAATAATTTCCTTTGTTATATTTATTTTATCATTCTGGTCGTAGTTGCAGCAAAAACTCACATATGTATACACATATGAGCAAATTCATTACTCTCTCGCTCTCTCTCTCGCTCTCTTCTGTCATTCTGACACTTAAATAAGAAGTCGTGAGGAAGTGCGGCTACCTTGTTAAGTATGCCTTGGTTCGGCACGCAGAATTTGCCCTATTGTTCGTCGGTCGAGCCCGTTACAGCAGAGCTGCACGCTGCATTGTCTGCATGTATTATCAAATGGAAGAAACGTATAAGGTTAACTTTGCATTGAGAAAACCAAACTGATTTAACAAGAGAATGAATTTTATGCCGAGCTTAACTACCTAGCACTTTAACTGGACATTGAGAAATCAGCCCTTAGAGTTTATCTGCTAAGATTTCTGTTCGCTGCTCCACTTCTTTCACGTGCTAGATCTACAAGTTAACTCCTTACATTGTTCATTATTTTCATTCAAATTCAACTCACAATAACTGTGGTAAAGTGAGAAATGTAAATATAATGGCCTATTCCCATTGCTCCGTTTCCATAAATTTTAACAGTCAGTTACGAAACATGTTTCCATTGCTCTGTAACTGAACCTCCGTAAATAAATCAGCTGTTCGGTTTGATTTGTTTAAGTTTGATATATCTAAAATTACGAATTACACATAGAGCGAAATCTTTTATTGCGAACTTGTACATACATAAATGCATTGTCTACAAGCCGTTTTGCTTGAAATAAAGGAGCAATATCATTTTATTACAACATCGACCACGAAGCGGGCACGTTTATGTACAAAAACTAAATATATCGAAATTGTAATTTTATAGCTTGTCGTCATTTATTTCTAAATTTTGTTCGCCCCAAGATTTTTTAGGTTTGCAGCCTATAATGCTTATACAAAGCTTATCAAATTGCACAAAATTAAATTTATAAATATTTGCCTTAACGCTTCATTAACCAATGACAATGTTTCTTATATCGAACTACTCATGTCAGCAAGGGTGTTTCCATTTTAGCAAAGAACTTCTCATGAGTTGCTTTGGAAGCTTGTTTAGCTTCCTCTAATGGCTTAACCGTACAATACGTCTGTCCTTGTGCAACAAAAATTATGAAGTGGTAGCAATAAGAATTTAATACTTATAGAGGGTTCAAACAGCCATATTCCAACCAACCTAACATTTCTGGAACCTGGCGATTTTACTCTCTCGGAGGACTGCCGTTTGTTGCTTCGTGAATTGTGGGCGAATTCGATGTCATTCGGCATGCTGGCTGCGCTACGACATGAGCTGCCGTAGCACAGCCAGCCCAGCCGTACTGTGTGTGTGAGCGCGACCGCTGCGCGCAGTAGCTTCTAAAATTGGCGAAACCAGCAAGCCTTATATAGCGAGAACTTGAGAAAATACACGGTGTATAGGCACTTTGCGACTGGCAGCTGGTATCCAGTGTTGCCAGATTAGCTTATTTCAGGCTAGATCTAGCATATTAGAAAATGGAATAGCTTACAAAATTCGCAAATAGCTTATAGCCTGAAATCTAGCATTTTTCTAAGTTGATATAGCATATTCTAGCATTAATTTATTTTCGCGACTTCAAGGAAATATTTTACATATTTAAAGTGTTTTACCGCATACAAATATCGGAGCTTGTTCTTTTACTGCCGATTGTATTTGTGTGTTTTTCATGAATTTGGATATAGCTTGTATTTTAGCATATATTTAGCTTATTTTAGCTTATTTTTTCATAGAATCTAGCTTATACGGGCGCTCAATACCTGGCAACACTGCACTGAACAGAAATGTTAAGTTAGTTGGGAAATCGCTGTTTGGAGCCTCTATATGTATAAAATCTCGTTGATTTATGTTATTTCTGATATTTTTCCTTTTTCTCTGTCGGCGGCAAACGACATCGACAAATGCACTACTGAACTACTGAATACACTGTATGGTAGCTGCGATGGCAAAACTGTTGACTAGTGTCATAAAGCTGAAAATACGAAAGAGTTTTAATGACAAGCAATTGAATACAGATATTTGGCTGTGTGTGTTCATGAATGTATATGCTGCACCTTTAAATGTGTGCGTGGCAATTGTATGTTATTTCTTAAACAGTCTCAACTATTAAAACAAGGAATTATATTTTCGATATAACACCATACCCAGATGAAAATAATAATATCCTAACAGAAACAATTCAGGAAAAATATTTTATAGATAATTACAAAGTAAATGGCGCAACAACCAATAATCAAATAATAAATAATTGCATAAAAGGTTTTGTCAAACAAGTATCAACAGAGTGTAAATACACGAAAACAAATAAAAATTTTCAAACAAATTATATAGAACCAAATGTAATCTTAACATGGAGTGTACCGGAATCTGTTATTAATCAAAATTGTATGAATTATGAAATCAAAATCAAAGGAAATAATATTATAAAAATTTATAATTGTGAAATACAAATTAACGAAATTTCAATAAAAATTCAAGATTAGATTTTACACAAAATATTTATGTAAGCAATAACGTAACCAAAATTGAACCTTTATCATATGTATTTCAAATAATAACTTTACCATTGTTATCAATTACTATTTTAAGCATATTATTATACGTAACATATAAGTATAAAAGCTTACCCAAAATATTTATTGTAAAATATCAAAAGCCAAAAAAGCAATAATTAATGAAGGAGCAAGAAGTAACAAAATCCGAGCAACCATCTCTTTATCCAAACATAACAACCACCTGAGGACAGGCAAATTTTTTAAGGTTGGGGGAGTAAGATATCCATAACCACACAAAACCACTTATGCATATCTCAAACTAGTTGTAAACAATAGCTGAATCCACACCAAACCACTTAGGCAAATATAAAACTATTTGTTAAAAATATCGAATCTCACTCCAACCCAATTATTTATAATTGTAAACAAATAATTCCAATCCCGCCACAAGCGCGAAATTGTCAATATAAACATATTTTGGCTTCAGCATAGAACAAACTAAAAAACAAGTAGAAACGTTGCAGTCGGACAACTGCGGTATACTCGATACCAGTAGTAAAACAGATTAAAAGAGAGCTGATTGCAATGGGGTTTCTTATACGGCAGGGGTGTACGCTGCCTCAAAGACTGTCTGGTGCAGATGGGGATGCCAAAAAGGTATTTTCCTTCCAAATTTGGTGACTCTAGCTCAAAGTTTGTTAAAGGTAGGGGCTGGGGACGGTATGGGGGCGTGGCATCAAAATTTTTGCTGAAGATCTATGTATCATGTCAATAGCTATCCTCAAAGTTATCCTCTAGCTCAAAGTTAGTAGAATATGGTTGGGATGGCTGGGGGCGTTATGGGTGGGGGGCGCCATCCAAATTTTTTGGGTTTCTTCATCACCAATCTTGGCACCAAATTTGGCGGCTCTAGCTCAAAAGCTGTGGAAAATATAGGCGTTTTTGATTTCAAAATGCAGAGGGCTGGGGAACGGAGGAACGTGGCTCCAAAACTTTGATGCATTTTTTTGGGGATCGTTAGCAGCTATCTTCCTGTGGAAAATACACGCATTCCCGTTTTTAGCATTGGGGCGGTTTGGGGCAGCTTGGGCAGCATGGATTGGCGTGGCATCCAAAGTTATGAATTTGGTTGGGGATCGTCAACACCTATCTTGGCACCAAATTTGATGGGTCTAGCTCAAAAACTGTAGAAGATATGGGCTTTTATGTTTTTAAACTGCGGGGAGGGAGGCTGGGGGCGGAATGGGTGGGCGTGGCTCCAAAATTTTTGATGCAGTTTTTTGGGGATTGTTAGTAGCTATTTTCTTACAAAATTTTGTAGTTCCAGCTGTAAGAACTTGCGAAATAGATGAATCTATCGATTTTGCGTTATCGAGTTTATCGATTTGCCAGCCTCCTAGTTATCGTAGAACACCAACCTTGACACTTTAATTTACTTTGCCATAAATAAAGAGATTTGCAAGTTTGAAGTCTCTAACCGGAAGGGTGTGGAAAAAAGTTGCGAACAAACGGACGGACAGACACCATGACGGACATTGCACAAACCCAATATACTCTTTACCTTCGGTATCGATTAAAAAAATTGAGATATTCTCTTGTAAACAATGATTCTAAATTTCAACTACCAGATAATTTTGATATTTAGAAAAAGATAGACGTTTTTTCAGTTGATCAAATTGTGTGCTAAAAAGCAAGACATTAGCGAAGTTTTAAAATTTTTAAAAGTGGAAAACATCGGAGAAAGTGAACAGCAGTACAAAAATATCCACCTTATTTAGTGGGAGAACGTCAACGACACAAATAAGATTTGGAGTTAAGTCAACTTTTGCACAGATTCGGCTGGCAACCGCAGGTTTAATAAACTGGCGGCTGTTGCTCTTCAATTGTTGTCCTTGCCCTGGTCAAACGCGGAAATCGAGCGGTTTTTCAGTCAACTGAATAAAGTCAAGTACAAACTAAGGAACTCTATGAACCTCAGCACGACAAAAAGCATTCTATGCATAAGGTAAAATTGTATTGCCAGTGATATTACAGAATATTACTAATTTTTATTAAAATGTACAGAAGAATTGGAAAATGCTGCTCTGACTACGAAGTACCTCATAAGTATCTTCGCATGAGTGGTACGACCAAATCGTACGAATGCGAATTAGAAAATGGAGCCATAGAGCTAGACGAGTTGCTGAAAATGCTTCAAATTTCTTCCGGGGTGTTCAGCGTTACTAAAATACAAAATATATAAGAAAATTTGTTAGCATTTTTTTTTGGTTTTTTTTTTTTTTTGAAAATTTTAAGATTTTTTTCCCTTGTCTTCAAGTTAGAATAGTTTTTTTCGAAAAAATACTACTGCCAACCGACGATCAGCTGTTTTCTACAAACGCAGCCAACTTAACGCTGGCTGATTTTCCGTGGGTTGCCACATACAACGGAAACCGAAATTGCAACCAAATTCACATGAAAACATATAGAAATGACCAGCGTTAAGTTAAGTACCAAAAGTACTTGTACCAAAAGTACTTGTTTTGGTTTTGGTTGCTAATGCATTGAATTCGATTACGATTGCTAGCAACCGAAAAATACCGATGTTTCGGTTTCAGTTTCTATCGCAGTCGCAAATGTACTGAATTCGGTTTCGGTTTCCGGTGTATGTGCCAACCATGAT
>JAWNNU010001110.1:0-11213 GCA_035044585.1 Scaptomyza polygonia
GTGACTCTAGTTCAAAGTTAGTAGAATATGGTGAAAGGGGGATTGGGGGGCGGTATTGGTGGTTGGCGGCATCCAAATTTTTTGGGTTCTTCATCACCAATCCTGGCACCAAATTTGGTGGCTCTAGCTCAAAAGCTGCGGAAGACATAGGCGATTTTGATTTCAAAACGCAGGGGGCTGGAAGACGGGGTGACTTGGCTCCAAAACTTGGATGCAGTTTTTTGGGGGTCATTAACTGTTATCTTCCTACCAAATTTTATGACTCAAGCTTACACACTATGAAAGATACACGCATTCCCGTTTTTAGTGAAGCGTCGGGGCACTTTGGGGCGGCTAGGGCAGTATGGATGGGCGTGGCATCCAAAGTTTTTATGCATTTTTTTGGGGGTCATCATCACTTATCTTGGCACCGAATTTGGTAGTTCTAGCTCAAAAACTATGGAAGATATAGATATTTCTGATTTCAAATTGAACGGAGGCTGGGGAATGGGTGGCGTGATTCCAAAACTTTGATGCAGTTTTTTGGGGTTCGTCAAAGTTATCTTTCTACCAAATCTGGTGACTCTAGCTCAAACACTATGGAAGATACACTCAATGCAGTTTTTAGCGAAGCGTTGGGCAGTATGGATGGGCGTGGCATCCAAAGTTTTTATGCAATTTTTTGAGAACCGTCATCACTTATCTTGGCACCGAATTTGGTGGCTCAAGCTCAAAAACTATGGAATATATAGGCATTTATTTCTTTAAACTGCGGGTCGGCTGGGTGCGGTATGGGTGAGCGGTGCTCCAAAACTTTAACACTTTGGAAGATATACGCAATACCGTTTTTAGCGAAGCGTTGGGGTGGTTTGGGGCGGCTAGGGCAATATGGATAAGCGTGGCATCTAAAGTTCTTATGAATTTGGTTAAGGGTCGTCGTCACCTATGCTAGCAAAAAATTTGGTGGCTCTAGCTCTAAATCTGTGGAAGATATAGGCATTTATGGCTTTATACTGCGGGGGGCTGGGGGTGGTATGGGTGGGCGTGTCTCCAAAATTTTTGATGCAAAATTTTTTGGGTTGTTAGTAACTATCTTCTCCCCAATGTTTGTAGTTCTAGCTTTAAGGGCGTGCGAAAAAGGTGGATTACTAGATTTTGAGTTATCAAACTAATCGATTTTGCAGCTCCCCAAATATCGCAGAAGCCCAATCTTGACACTTTACTTTATTATGCCATATATAAAAACATTTGGAAAGTTTCAAGTCTCTAGGTTGAAAGGTATGTAAAAAAGTTGCGTTCATACAGACAGACGGACGGACACCATGACGGACATTGCACAATCCCAATATACTCTATATCTTCGGTATCGAGTGAACATACCCCTTGTACAAATATTCAATAATAGTCAATAAAAAGTCATATATAATTAAGTATGTAGATTAATTATCTGAATGACTTACTTACAAAACAAAAATTGTATACAACATGTTTTATTGATTATGAACACCCCACCCTAATGCCAAAATATCAACAAATATTAAACAGAAAAAATATTGAAGTATCTCTTGCACAAAGTTTAAATTAAGTTTTTACTACCCTTCTAAGTTGGATTGCATGAATCAGATAAGGGCAATGAGACGACAAGAGCAATAAAAGGTGGTTGCTTCGTTTTTGAACACACACAAATTGTTTTGGTTATTGGTTGCTGCTGCACTATGGGTAATTTTGCCAAAAAACTGTCATTTATTAATTTTGTACATGTCCTTAAATTAACTAGTTGTTAATGCAACTCTCTTTTAAGAATTATATAGTTGACCGATCTCGATGATTTTTTCCAGAAATGTTAGTACTATAAAAACAAGCTTAACTCAAAGATTTGGACGTGATATGTTGAAAACAAGGGGCGGTAACAAGCCAATTTTATAAAAATGATTTTCCTTTGGTTCTTAAAAACTTATCGCAAGAAACCACATCAAAATATCTTGCGTGGTTTGCGAGCTATTAATTACAGCCAGTTTTTTGGCTAAATGCCAGTAGTGTGTTGGCCGCCGCTTGCCTTGTAAGACCACTGAGCGCTTAGGCAACTGAAACAATAGTATATGCACATTCTATATGCTATCGCATTTATTGCTAATATATGTACACTCAAATCACGCATATGAAAAATAATGAAATACATATGTATTGCGCTAAAACATTTGTTTCCTAAAGGTTTCAATACTTTATACATATGTAGCAAAATAATACTTTCTATACCGTTCTAAAGTTACCATATTCAATTAACTCCTATATAAATGAGATTTCATTTGGGGATGTATAAAAAATCAAAAAATCATAAAGAACGCAGCGAAATTGGTCGCAAAAGATTTAAATTCAAATTGCACCTTACCTTGTCGAATAACGTATTCTAGATTAAAACTGCTGAAAGGTGGATTTGCAGAACCAAACGATTCTTTTCCATACAATACTAATAACGTTGCTACTATCCGGACAGAGAAGGAAGACCCCATATATTCAAAATTGTACACATATCCGATGGACGTTTTTGATTTTCTAAATTCCGAAACACAATCTATGTAAAGAGCCGTTATATTAGACCATTTCGGTCTCCATATAACAATCCTTTTTGAGTTGTAGATAAAAACGGGACTGACGTGCAGGGAAATACAAAAAACGTTTGGTAATAGATTTCAGAAAAATTAATTTAAATACAACTGACGACAAATATCCTATCCCCAACGTCGTTTTTATTTTGGCAAACTTGGGTAAGGCACAGTACTTTACCACCTTATAGCCTATTTCCATTGCTCAGTTTCCGCAAACTTTAACAGTCAGTCATGAAAACTGTTTCCATTGCTCTGTAACTGAACCTCCGTAAATTAATTAGCTGCTCGGTTTGTTTTGTTATGGTTTGTTATAGCTAAAATTACGAATAACACATGGAGCTAAATATTTTATTGCAAATTTGTAGTGCATTATTGTCAGTTTTATTGACATACATACATTGTATGCCACGAAGCGAGCACCTTAACATATAAAAACTAAACAAATCGAATTTGTATTTTTATAGCGTGACGTTATTTATTTTTTAATTTGATTACCTAAAGAAACATATGTCCATCATAGATGCCTTTTTTGACTTGCAGCTTTTAATGCATATACAAATTTAAACAAATTACACAAAATTAAATTTATAAATTTTACTTTAACGCTTCATTCACCAATGTTAATGTTTCTTTTATCGATATACTCATGTCAGCAAGGGTTTTTTCCGTTCTTCTGTGTAAGCTTGTATTGCAGCTTCCTCTTATGGCGTGATGGAACCGCTTGCCGTTCTTCGCCGCTTTGCCGGTTGCTTCCCAAACGCCGGCGCTGAGCGCTCCGAAACAGACCGCTCCACTGGAAGGAACGCTTCAAAACATCAACACTCTCAGCAGACGTCGACGAAATGTCGTCCAAAATTTCAACTGGTGCAGGCTTTGACGAATAATTCTGAATATATTAATCATATTAAAATAATAATAAATTACACTTCCTGTTGTTTGGTCGATGAAATCTTCAGTATGTTTTGATTTCAATATGCGATGCACCCTATCAAATATCTGTCACTTCGATGTTGCACCACCATACTTCTAAAAACGAAGTATATAAATTCTTATAAAAATATAATACAAATTTGCGCTTACCTATTCAATCTTCAATCAGCTGTTTAGTGGCTTTTTTGATGAAACATCGCGATGTTTTATAGAACAAGTGTTCAAATGAACTGGTTTCTTTTCAGTTATTCCTCAGTTAATAGAGTTAGAGTTCAGTTAATTCCTTATAGGAGAAAATATGCAAACTGAACCTCAGTTACTGTTAACTGATTGTTAACAGATAAACTGAGCAGTGTAAATAGGCTGTTAGGCCTAAAATCTCGCCGAAAGAGACAGGGAGAAAACGGCCTTTTCAGTAGGAAATGGGAAATACGAATTTTGCAGACTTCCTTCTGGGTTAAAAGATGCACCCAGTATTTTTTAGAGAGCCATTGACGATGTGCTTAGAGAACAGATAGGAAAATCATGCCATGTCTACGTCGATGACGTATAGGTAAACGAATCCACGTTTAATTTAAGTGAAGATTTGGCAGAGTGGGCTATTATATATAATAATTAAAAAAAATACTGTGGAGTTAAAGCAGTCAATCAAACGTAAAGCTCAAAGAAAAGTTATTTGAAGAGAATTTATTAACCCGAATGCTCGATTTCTTTCAGATTTCACTACTAGAGTTGAAACTTTAGAGGAAAATAACAAGAAAGTGCATTCAAGGCAACTCACAGAGGTCTCAAAAACACGGAAATTTAATAACGCCCAAAAAGAAATTCCAAGCTAAAACAAGTAGAAACGTTGCAGTCGGACGCACCCGACTGCGGTATACTCGATACCAGTAGTAAAACAGATTAAAAGAGAGCTGATTGCAATGGTGTGCGGATACGGCAGGGGTGTACGCTGCCTCAAAGATTGTCTGGTACAGATGGGGATGCCAAAAAGCTATCTTCCCACCAAATTTGGTGACTCTAGCTTTAACTCTTTGGAAAATACACGCATTCCCGTTTTTAGTGAAGCATTGGGGCGGTTTGGGGCAGCTTGGGCAGTATGGATTGGCGTGGCATCCAAAGTTTTTATGCATTTTTTTGGAGGTTGTAATAACCTATCTTGGCACAAAATTTGGTGGTTCTCGCTTAAAAACTGTAATAGATATAAGCATTTCTGTTTTTTAGATGCGAGGGGGCTGGGGGCGGAATGGGTAAGTGGGGCCCCAAAACTTTGATGCAGTTTTTGGGGGGTCGTTTTCAGTTATCTACCTACCAAATTTTGAGACTCTAGCTCAAACACTTTGGAAGATACACGCACTACCGTTTTTAGCGAAGCGTTGGGGTGGTTGAGGGCGAATAGGGCAGTATAGCTGGACGTGGCATCCAAAGTTTTTATGAATTTGATTGGGGATCGTCAACACCTATCTTGGAACCAAATTTGATGGCTCTAGCTCAAAAACTGTAGAAGATATGGGCATTCTTGGGGTTAAACTGCGGGGGGGCTGGGGGCGGTATGGGTAGGCGTGGCTCCAAAATTTTTGATGCAGTTTTTTGGGGATTGATAGTAGCTATTTTCTCCCCAAATTTGGTAGTTCTAGCTGTAAGGGCTTCCGAAATAGCTGGATCTATCGATTTTGCGTTATCGAGTTTATCGATTTGCCAGCCCCCTAGTTATCGTAGAACTCCAATCTTGACACTTTAATTTACTATGCCATAGATAAAGGGGTTTGCAAAGTTTGAAGTCTCTAACTTGAAGGGTGTGGAAAAAAGTTGCGAACATACAGACGGACAGACGGACAGACGGACGGACGGACAGACACCATGACGGACATTGCACAAACCCAATATACTCTTTACCTGCGGTATCGAGTATAAAAAAAAACATTTAACTCCGAGAATATATAGGAAAATATGACAAAATCACCAGAACTAAGCGCAAAATTGGTAAGTTTTACATAAGACAAAAAGTTTAACAAAGCTAGCGCAAAATGGTTTCAAACGACGAAGGAACGTCATTCCAAAAAGGAAAAACATTAGTTTAAACTCATTATACTCGATACCGAAGGTAAAGAGTATATTGGGTTTGTGCAATGTCCGTCATGGTGTCTGTCCGTCCGTCCGTCTGTCCGTCTGTCCGTCTGTATGTTCGCAACTTTTTTCCACACCCTTCAAGTTAGAGACTTCAAACTTTGCAAACCCCTTTATCTATGGCATAGTAAATTAAAGTGTCAAGATTGGAGTTCTACGATAACTAGGGGGCTGGCAAATCGATAAACTCGATAACGCAAAATCGATAGATCCAGCTATTTCGGAAGCCCTTACAGCTAGAACTACCAAATTTGGGGAGAAAATAGCTACTATCAATCCCCAAAAAACTGCATCAAAAATGTTGGAGCCACGCCCACCCATACCGCCCCCAGCCCCCCGCAGTTTAACCCCAAGAATGCCCATATCTTCTACAGTTTTTGAGCTAGAGCCATCAAATTTGGTTCCAAGATAGGTGTTGACGATCCCCAATCAAATTCATAAAAACTTTGGATGCCACGTCCAGCTATACTGCCCTATTCGCTCTCAACCACCCCAACGCTTCGCTAAAAACGGTAGTGCGTGTATCTTCCAAAGTGTTTGAGCTAGAGTCTCAAAATTTGGTAGGTAGATAACTGGAAACGACCCCCCAAAAACTGCATCAAAGTTTTGGGGCCCCACCTACCCATTCCGCCCCCAGCCCCCTCGCATCTAAAAAACAGAAATGCTTATATCTATTACAGTTTTTAAGCGAGAACCACCAAATTTTGTGCCAAGATAGGTTATTACAACCTCCAAAAAAATGCATAAAAACTTTGGATGCCACGCCAATCCATACTGCCCAAGCTGCCCCAAACCGCCCCAATGCTTCACTAAAAACGGGAATGCGTGTATTTTCCAAAGAGTTAAAGCTAGAGTCACCAAATTTGGTGGGAAGATAGCTTTTTGGCATCCCCATCTGTACCAGACAATCTTTGAGGCAGCGTACACCCCTGCCGTATCCGCACACCATTGCAATCAGCTCTCTTTTAATCTGTTTTACTACTGGTATCGAGTATACCGCAGTCGGGTGCGTCCGACTGCAACGTTTCTACTTGTTTTATTAATGGTTTATTATTTCGCTATTGACATTTAACTTTTGTTCTTAATATTATAAAAATGATTTTCTTAATTTTTAAATAATAATAATTAAAATAATAAAACAATATAAAAAGAAAAACAATTCATTTTAAATAAAATTTAGCAAGCCGTAGGGACTTCTCTTCGGACTATTATCAAAGCCCGAAACCAATCCCAAAACACAAAGTCTAGGTTATCTTTGGATTATTTAAGGATTCCCTTTCCAAATAAACATAGGCGAGTAGAAGAGTCCAAACGGAGTCTTTGCGGGTTATCTGAGGCAGCATTTCGGGAATCCAAAATCGCTCTTATAGGGATTCCCCATTTCATGTATTTTAAAATGCACTTTTCTCCCGCAAATGTGCTTCTTTGGGATACTTTCCGGAGCCTCCCTAGGAGGTTAACCGCATAATACAGGGAGTCCTAATGGAGAACCTTGCGGACTCCGGTGAATAGCTGTAAAGTAAGTGATTGAAGGTGAAGTGACAACCAACCGAAAAAGGTAAAGATACGAATTCGAGTGAAACGTTATATCGTGGTATGTGAGCGTTGTCGCAAAAAAAAAGTCCCGTTAAGTTGACAACGCGAACACAACGTAAGACAATGGTGGATATCGAATGCTGTTGGCGACAATAAAACGGCAAAGTCGCGTGGTTAAATTATAGCGCAGTTTTTTGCTGTGAAGGTGAGCAGCACGATACAAAGTGGACAAAAGCGGTAACGCAGTGGAGAAGACCGGTGCGTTGGAAACCAAATTTGAAAGCGGTAACGCAGTCGAGAAGACCAGTGCATTTGAAAGGCAAAGCTATCTGCACAACGTGAGAAGGCGTCACACAGGAGCTAATTGGAAAACACGACGATAACGTGGAGCAACATTTACAGGTATGATTTGATTGTTGGCTTCAATGCGTCAAGCTTGGGCGCTGTAAAGGCTGGGAAATCGGCGGCGTATATTAAGGGGAGTCTTATCGGGCTGTTAACATAGCATAGACAAATAATGTAAAAATTACTGAAAATCAGAGCCGGCATGTAACGTTAATTAAAATTTTGCAATTTATTTCTCCACTTTACTCGCCCAGAAATTCAAAGAAGGGTTTTTTTTTCGGTTTTTATAATGTCAATGTTAAGTCGCCTGATAAATTTCATAAGAATTATAAGACAAAATAAATAATATCGAAGTATTTTATACTCCCATTATTCTCATTTTACTTTCAAAATATTTTTTTGAACATATTGGTATTTTACGAAGCAGTTTATTAAATTTTTATTCTTTTTGAATTTGGTAGCTAGTGTATTGCACAGGTTTATTTTTTGTAGGTACACACACATTTTGGATTGCAAATCGCATACATACTGTAAAGTAGTTATTTAGCGGGGGTACAGATCTCAGTCTGTCCACGGTTCACGTCACAAGATATTTGTATATTATATCAGGGACGCTCATGAAATGGACCTAAATGTCGCGACGTTCGTTGAATAGCGCAGAAAGCGGGTGCCGCGACGGCTAGGGGGTATACGAGGCCGACTAAACTTTCTGATAGCGCAGCGGCACTTTCGTTGGCTTACTTATAGATCACGCCCTTCCTATTACTAATAACCTCAAACAAAACGCATGCGGTATGTCACAACAGCCCCCGCCAAACCCTCTCGTTTGGCATACTAAATAAACACTTCTCCCACACAAACAATGTATGCAACGCTTGATCAGCACATTCCTGCTGCTCCAGCAGGAAACCACTCAGCAAAACTCAGCAGCAATGTTGCAACTTTATTGTGACACAAATAAACACTTACACACAAATATATATTGTACATTAGTCTTAAGCCTCTATATATATATCACTGTCCGCTCTTGGGCAGTCAGAATAAACTTGTTGCTCGATCAAATCAGACTTCTGTTACTCAAACCAAACAACACCACGACTGTTAAAACCCGCTCAAGGCTCCAAAGCGGTAACTCGAGCTTCTTTGTCTGGCCTTGCTCGCGACAATTGGGTCTGCGTGTCGCGAGCGTGCCCTCGCTCTTTCGTCGCATTGCTTTGCATCGCGGCTCTTTTTTTGCGCAGCGTTGTGTTTGTTTGTTCTTTTTCTTTCGCTGTTTGTCTTATATTTATTAATTGTACGTATTTTGAAACAGTTCTGTTCGTTTCATTTAAATATTTTCCTATGTCTATTAATTGTAGGTGCATTTCTTCCTATATCTATTAATTGTCTTATATCTATTAATTATCATATATCTAATAATTATCTTATATCTAAATTTTGTTCATAATAAGTAATAATTAAACAAAATTGGTAATTCATAATGAGTAATAATTCGTAATAAGTAATATTCATAATAAAAATTAATTCACAATGAGTAATAGTTCGTAGTAAGTAAGAATTCAAAATAAGTAACTCCAAATAGGTAATACTCATAATAAGGCATAATTAGTAGTAAGTAATATTCATAGTAAGTAACAATTCAAAATAAGTAATCCATATGTGTGGGAGGCTCGCCTCGGGCCTACTTCACAATACATATGTAATTAGTCCAAAACTGGTAAAAACCAAAAACAACACATGCTAGTTTGTCGCAGCTAAAATGCACAATATGCACAAATTAAAACAAGTAGAAACGTTGCAGTCGGACGCAACCGACTGCGGTATACTCGATACCAGTAATTAAACCGATTAAAAGAGACCTGATTGCAATGGGGTGCGGATACGCCAAGGGTGTATGCTGTCTCAAAGATTGTCTGGTGCAGATGGGGATGCCAAACAGTTATATTCTTCCCAAACTTGGTGACTCTAGTTCAAAGTTTGTTAAAGGTTTGGAAAGGGGGGCTGGGGCGCTATGGGCTCGTAACACCAAAATTTTTGCTACAGATCTGTGTATGATGTCAATTGCTATCCTCATACCAAATTTCGTGACTCTAGCTCAAAAATAGTAAGATATGGTGGAAAGGGGCTGGGCGTGGTAGGGGGGCGTGGCATCCAAATTTTTGCTGTAGATCTATTTATGATGTCCATTGCTATCCTCCGACCAAATTTGGTGGCTCTAGCTCAAAATCTGTGGAAGATATAGGCGTTTTTGATTTCAAAACGCAGGGGGCTGGAAAACGGGGTGGCATGGCTCCAAAACTTGGATGCAGTTTTTTGGGGGTCATTAACGGTTATCTTCCTACCAAATTTTGTGACTCAAGCTTACACACTATGAAAGATACACGCATTCCCGCTTTTAGTGAAGCGTTGGGGCAGTTTGGGGTGGCTAGGGCAGTATGGATGGGCGTGGCATCCAAATCTGGTTGGGGGTCGTCGTCACCTATGGAGCAAAATATTTGGTAGCTCTAGCTCTAAAACTGTGGAAGATATAGGCATTTCTGATTTCAAATTGAAGGGTGACTCTGGTGACTCTAGCTAAAACACTATGGAAGATACACTCAATACCGTTTTTAGCGAAGCGTTGGGGCGGCTAGGGCATTAAGGATAGGCGTGACATCTAAAGTTTTTATGCAATTTTTGAGAATTGTCATCACTTATCTTGGCACCGAATTTGGTGGCTCTAGCTCAAAAACTATGGAAGATATGGGCATTTATGTCTTTAAACTGCAGGGGGGCTGGGGGCGGAATGGGTGAGCCTGGCTCCTAAACTTTTATGCAGTTTTTTGAAGGTCAGTAACAGTTATCTTCCTACAAAGTTCTGTGGCTGTAGCATAACCACTTTGGAAGATATACGCAATACCGTTTTTAGCGAAGCGTTGGGGTGGTTTGGGGCGGCTAGGGCAATATGGATAAGCGTGGCATCCAAATCTGGTTGGGAGTCGTCGTCATCTATGTTAGCAAAAAATTTGGTGGATCTAGCTCTAAAACTGTGGAAGATATGGGCATATATGTCTTTAAACTGCGGGGGGTCTGGTGGCGGAATGGGTGGGCGAGTCTCCAAAATTTTTGATTCAAAATTTTTTGGGTTGTTAGTAACTATCTTCTTCCCAATTTTTGTAGTTCTAGCTTTAAGGGCGTGCGAAATAGGTGGATTATTAGATTTTGAGCTATCGAACTTATCGATTTGCCAGCCCCCAGTTATTGTAGAACCCCAATCTTGACACTTTAATTTACTGTGCCATATATAAAGACATTTCCAAAGTTTCATGTCACTAGCTTGAAGGGTTTGTAAAAAAGTCGCGTTCATACAGACGGACGGACAGACGGACAGGCGGACGGACGGACAGACGGACGGACACCATGACGGACATTGCACAAACCCAATATACTCTTTATCTTCGGTATCGAGTATAAATACCCCAAGTACCTTAATATATTAAAGCTGAACAAATCGAATTTGTATTTTTATAGCCTGACGTCATTTATTTCTTAATTTGATTACCTAAAGATACATACTCACTTGCATATCTCTGCGTACACCCCTAAAAATTTTCAAAATCGAACTTTAAATAGAAATTGTTCGGTCCATTATGCATATATTTGACCAATTCTTTTTTTAAACTTAACATTAGTTTATTGTCTTCAATGGCG
>JAWNNU010001111.1:0-33341 GCA_035044585.1 Scaptomyza polygonia
TAACCAGACGAATGATGAAATAAAATGACATAAAACATGTACTACCACAATCACGAGGCTAAAAGGACATCACAAACATATAAACATAGTTCTAAAAAGTAACATAACCTTAAAATTGCACGAAAAATTCGTCCGCACTCACAACTTACCACGTCGACAGCTGCTTTGCGACTAACAACAGGCTCCTAAAAATTGAGCGAGCATGCTCTCTCGACATAACCATGTATAATTCAACCATGACTTAAGGCCCAGTTACCCGAACGTGAACCGAATTGAACGTGGACTTAGAAAACAGCTGATCAGTGCAACTAAACGTCAAACACTGTTTGCTGGTTACCCAAAACATGAACTGAATTTAAACAGAATTTTTAGTTCCAGTTCATATTTCAGTTCAAGTTACGATCCAATTGCATTGAATAGCTGATTTAAAATGGACGAGCATAAACTTATTTGATTGGTGCAGGAAAATGATTTTTATACAAGAAAGCAAGCAAACAATTTAAGGATCCGGCAAAGACGAGATAAAGAACTGCCCAACAACGTTAGCAACAGTTTAAACAGTGGTTTGGACATTCTATTGTGCTGGAAAAATTGAGAATCATCTAAATTCTTGATTTTGCTGAAGGTCTGTAATAACCAGCGACATTCCAATCCGTATTCATTGGCCGAACTGCCCAACGCCGCGTTCGCATTTCCGGCATTTCCATGCTTATTAAACCAATTTGTACTAAATACATGTAATATATATTAACCATAGTATACATATTCAATTAATTTATTATTGTCTTTTGAAAACAGAAATTTGCGCGCAATTGTGATAATCTCAAAACAATGACAAACAGCTGTTCGATAATTCAATGTTCTTGGTATTCGGTTACTTTTTATGTTCATGTTCATATTTAGGTTCAAGTCTAGTTCACGTTTGGGTAATCGCTTGGTTTTCATATACCAATTCACGCTCACGTTCAATTCAAATTTAGTTCAAGTCAAGTTCGGGTAACTGGGCCTTTAACCATGTATAATTCAACCATGGTACGAAGCATGATGGAATAATATAAGGTGGTCTCGTCGGCAGCCGAAGTTTTACGAAGTATCCACTTATTTTAGTGCACGTTTGCTTGTTGAAGAGAAAGGTTTTGCGCGGACGATTTTTTTTTTCTTGTTCATTAACCCTTAAGCGTGCACTAATATTGCAAATTTTGCTGCAAAGTTGTGGAGGGATTAAGTCTTGTTCATGTACCGAAGTGTAATATGAAAATAAAACTGTGGGAACAAAGCCTGGGGTGCAGCCTGGCTAGAGCTGGATAAATTTGTTATTTCTTTTTACCACAAAATAAAAATATATATATTAAAATTAAGTACCTAAACAAAAAAAATTTGCATTAAGAATCAATAACAGCGTTTGATTGGTAATTCCAAGCTATTAAAAATTAAACTTTAAAAAAATGTCTCGTCTTTTTATTATAAACGACATATTCAAACCCTACGGACATGCAAAGGGTTAATCAACAATCACATTGCCGCCTTACTCACACTCAATACGACACTCAGTATACTTTGTTCTTTTCACTCGCACTTATTGCAAGCATGCAATAAGTGGATGGCTGTTACCGACGGGACCACCTTATGTTATTCCATCATGGGCCAATGCACTATGGGCGTTTTAACAAATAACTGGCAATAATTAAAAGCTCGGGCAACACGCAAGGTATTTTGATTTGGTTTCATCGAAATCAGTGAACTATAAAATTTTTACATGAGATGACATTTTTTGGCCAAATGTTTAATAGTGCAGCGGCAACCAGAAAGGGTAAAGATTTGTGTTTGTTCATATTAGAAGGTTTTTGATATTATCCCTTTTTCTGAGTCAGCGGCAAACGAAGTCGACAAATGCACCAGTGAATACACTTTCGGAATTTGTGTGCATTTTCGCATAACTGTATGGTAGTTGAGTTGGCAAAATTGTTGGCTAGTGTCATAAAACTGAAAACATGGAAGAGTTCTAATGACCAGCAATTTAATACTGATATTTGGCTGTGTGGGTTCATGTATGCTTATGCTGCATATTGATGTTTGTAAAGAATCTTTTGTGCAATCTATGCCTACATGAACACACAGCCAAGAAACGCTTTTCAATTGCTGGACATCACTGCTCTTTCATAATTTCAGTTTTATGACACTATTCAGCAATTTCAGTAGTACAGTAGTGCATTCGTGTCGATGTCGTTTGCCGCCGACACAGAAAAAGGAAGAAAAAAAACTAATGAGTGTTAGAACTCATGAGCGATGTGTTAACACCTGTTTGTACCTGTTTGAATTTAGTTATTTTTGCAATAAATAAGATTCTTGGATATGAATGATAGCTTGCCTGCTTTACATATTCTATGACCTTTTTATACCTGTCCCACCCCACAAAACACATGCACTAGGAACTGATATGCACCTAGCCAACCAAGTATCTTGAGCTAAAAACTAGGCTTCTGCAAGCACTTGTCTACAAAACTATTTTTCTTCCCCCCATAATTGCGCTTAAGTTAGAAAACAAGATTTTGTCTTTCAAGGCAGTCAAATATCAGTTTTGCAGCAAATCTTTTGCTATTGCTGATCATACGTTCACTTCCCAATTTTTACCCTATGACACTTTCTAACAATCCTTGCAATACAGTTATGCAAAGATGTAAACAAATTACGAAACTGAATTGAATTTTAATTGAACGTAAACGTACATGTGTACACGAAAACCAAGCGATTACCAAAACGTGAACATAGCTTGAACCTGAAAATGGACATGAACATTAAATTGAACCGATTACCTTGAACATAAAATTATCGAACAGCTGTTTTTCATTGTTTTGGTATTGAAAACTAGCCAAGCAGCCATTAACTTGAACTGGAATATGAACTGGAACTTAAAATTCTGTTATCTGCAGGTTGTCAGTTCAATTCAATTCATTTTGAATTTTTTGGGTAACCAGCAAACTGTTTTACGTGTAGTTACACTGATCAGCTGTTTTCTAAGTTATAATTCAATTCATTTCAAGTTCGGGTAAATGGGCCTTTAGACTATTTATGTATGAATGTGATTCGTGAGCCAAATATGTGTGTGTGTTTTCACAAATAATAAAATAGTGCAAAACAGTAGCTACCAAAATATTAACAAGTATGAAAATATAATAAAATGCGTCCAAAAAGCGCATATAGTTAACAAAATATTTTGAAAGTTACAATAAATGAGTGTGAGTAGAAAATACTTCTAAAGTATTTATATGTGTCAAATAACACTTCTGAAATTTATCGGCAGATAAGCAAACCCTTTATGGAAACTGCATTCAATTCTTTCATTGCGTCTATTTTGATTGATAAATTTGAAATGAAAGCGCAGTACTTCGATTCTTTATAGTGCTCTTAATTTTGGCTACTTCGCTTCTGCGGTATCAGAAGAAACATCGAATATGCAATTAGCTGCTGTTTGCTCATATGTTTCAAAATCTAGAATAGGGCTAATGTGCCATCTCTGATTTTATTTGGTCTTCATGATGAAATTATGTACTATCGATATAAAAAAAATGGTCGTAGTAAAACAAATCGAGCATACAACCATGGAACAAACATCTGTGTGTGATATTGTTTTCAAGAAATTGTTTAAGTGCTAGGTAGAAAATTTAGTTCGTAAAAAATAAAATTAATTATATATGAAATATATTTTCTATTTACTTGTACCATATTCAACTACAACAGAGATTTTGGTATACCTACGGATAAAATGGGAAGCATTGAGAAGGCCTGCATATCCGGATTCCTTTGCCGCCTCTGCTCAGAGATGCATAGGACAGTAATACACATCTATGGAGACCATGGTCAGCGCTTATGCCTCGTCGAAAAGATAAACGGTTATTTGCCTATTACTGTAAGTCATAAGTAATATTTTAAAATATATTCCAAATTTAATGTGTTTTGCAGATATCTCCAACTGATCCTTTACCTAAAACCATCTGCAAAACATGTTTGTATCGGGTTGAACAGCATTATACTCTTCTTATGAGATTAACTCGCATGAGAGAAGAACGCAAGCTGAAATTGTTAGGCTACACGTCACATAAAGACACGGTAATTTTTTTTTTATTGCTGAATTCACTTAAGAAGTTTTAATAGCCTCTTTTTTAGGATAATGTCTCGATATCCAGTGTTGAAAGTTCCGATAATGAGGATACAGCATCAACCAAGAATAAGGAACTGCCTGGCTCCGCTACAAAATCAAGCTCCAAAAATCAAAGCTCAAGTACAGTAATTTATAACAGAAACATTAATAATGCTGACACTGCAGGAACAAGCAGTGCTCAAATTTTACCAAATGTGACTGGAACACCTAGTGCATCTGAAACTGAAAGGAGGGAACTTTCTCCAACAACTTAGAATATTCAATAATATTTATCTCTGCTTAAAAAAATTATCCACCATTGAAATATGTATGCATCACACAGACCAACACGATTTTCTGATCAGTCTTGAGCTTTATGGCGTGCTGAGTTTATGACTTCAGGTTTGGATTGAGAACGTAAAATTCTTTCTGAAAAGTAAAGTCTGGTTTCTAATTAAAAAATTCATCGAAATTTGTTTGTCCGTGATATTTATTATTTAAAAAAATATATGTGTATTTCAAATCTGTGTTGTATTATAAAAGAGCACTTTTCTTTTGAAATAACGACCATCAAAGTATTTTAAACAAATGTTAACCAATGTATGTACTAAGTTTAAGAAAAGTTAAACAAAATATTTTGTGTATTATTGGCCAACCAGTAACAAACTCGTGGAAAAATCTGTCAAATATATAAAGACAAGGACGCGTCGCCATTTGCTTTTTCCTATTTGGACCCCTCACAGCTAGCAATATTTTTGACTTCCCGGGCAGGGAAGTTATTGTAATCACCCAGAAAATCGAAATTTCATTATATCTCCACGTTCCAAGGTATTTCTAATGATTCTCGATGATTTTCAACAAAATGTCTGTCTGTGTGTGTGTGTGTATGTTACTAGGTATGTTTTTTTTTTTTTAATCGATGCGTCTTCACGTAATTTAGCCTTGATTAGATTTTGGTCCAGTGATTTTCGAGTTTTTGCGAAGAACAATATTCAAAATGAGAAAAAATGCCTAACTATTTTTCAATCGCATAAGAATCTTTTAAAAACCGATTATAATAACGTAAAGTTTATAATTTTTTAAAATTTATGTGAAATTTTTCCGTTTTTGTATAAATAAATGCGAAAGAAAAATTTTGTATAGAAATTTTTTTGAAATTGACTGTCGTCTATTCTGATTGGTCAGTGAGTCCTGTGAAGTTAGTTGCTAAGAATGTACGTGTTTTTTCCGCGTGTCTCATGATCCACATTCAAAATGGATTTTCAAGTTCTTCAGAAACAGGGAAGTTATTGCTGCGACCCGCTAAACGGGTCACACCAACATCGCAACGCGCCCACCCATGGGAGCGAGCTTGCGAGCGACCAGCAATGCCCTACTAGTTTAGTTCTAATTGACATGTTTTATTAGTTGTATTAACTTACCGAAACACGCCGCAAAAAAAAAAACTAATGAGTGTTAGAACTCACGAGCGATGTGTTAACAGCTGCTTGTACCTTTTTGGTTGCTTTTTATTAGCATAAAAAAGAAAAGAATAGTTTATTGAATTTAGTTTCCCTTTTATTAGTATAATTTTTATTTAATGAGGCTTTTTATGCAGTGATCTGTGTAATTGCAACTCTGGTTTAAATTTATGGTCGACAAACATTAATCGTTGCCATCGATTGTTTTATTTGTTAACAAATGATTATTGATTGAGAGAGAAACAAGTAAATAAAATGGATTTAGCAAAAGAACTTTTGAGTGCGACAGGTATGGCGGTTGAGGCATTGGATTTTGGGCTCTTTCACCTTCAACGTTTCGCAAATTGAATGCAAACTGCTGGAGCGCTTTACCATGTCCTTATAAATATCGCTCCGAACATTATATAAATGTTCGTGCTGCTCATATTGACTTAACAGCAGTTCAATCAACTCTCTTGTCCAAAACATTTTAATTAATAATTTTAAACCACAATAATGAACAACGTATTTACTAATTGCGGCAATAGTTGCATGTGCGATATTTCGTATCGATAATTTTAATATTCACATCGAACACTGTGCAACTCTGTGTTTACATGTAATCGGAATAGGGCAAAGCAAAATGAGAAAATTGAATCATTGCTACCAATGTCATGAAGCATTGCTTGCAGCTGTTTCACCACTACCCCCTTTGCCAACAAACGAATGCAGCAGAAGCAAAAAGTTCATCGTGTAAAAGGGGTCTTATTGGAATATACCCGCTGCTTTCTATTATGGAAGGGCGGGATCGACTTACATATATGAACTTTGTGCAATTCTACAGCTTAACGTGAGAGCTTTATTTACATTCCGCAAAAAGGTTTGGTATTCATATCCAATAAAAGAACTTGCATATAATTATGTAAGTGTTAGAGTGTTCATTGAAAATTATTTAATATTGGTACAAAGGGTATTTTTGCATAGGTCATATATGTTTCAAACGCACTTTAATCGATGGGCCGCTGAACGCAAAGGGAAACTGAACAAAATAATTTAATTTTATCTAATATTTGATTTTAATATATATATTGTTTATGCTAGAATATAAACAATAAACAATGCTAGAATATAAACAAACATGTAAAATTGAAATTATATTAAAGAATCTCAAGTTTTGCTATTCAATTGCACAAAGTTCATATTAAGTTATACTACCCTACAAACTTGGACACATCGTTAGCAAGACTTTGTATTTTACAGTTATTCTCTGCCGCTACACCAATACAGTCATACTCAGATGAATATGTATATGAAATTTTGCAGTCGGTCCACGAGTGCACGCTAAATTTGTTCGTAGTTCGAGCCCGTTACAGTTCGGCACGCCCTTTTAGCAGAGCTGCACGCTAAATTGTTTGCATGTATTATCAAATGGAAGAAACGTGTACCCGTGGCTATAGATGTTAACACATCAAAAACCGTTTTGATTATAACAACAGTACCATAAATATCAGCCATTAAACTGAAAGGCAACCAGGCTCAAACGGGCCTATTGTTGCGTAGAAAATGCAGGTCATTATGACACTAGCTACGCTGCGAAATGTATTCAAAACGAACAAACAACATAGTTGAACACACCGTTTTTTTATTTTGAGGGAGTATGCTAGCGATCTGACAGCCTCCAGACTCATACATTCTTGTGTGTGTTCATCATGGTAGCAAAATAATTATAAATTTCACATAGAGATTTTAAGTCAACTTAAAACCTATTGCATATTGAAAGTGATCGATCAGAAAAGGTTAACCAACTCCATTTAAATAAAACGAGCATTGCTATCGATGCAGCCTCAGATCGACTTCGCTGGAGACGCCCTAGAGTCCATCAAACAAAGACAGCTCTGATAACAGAATGTCTTGCATATCCGCAGGTCTCCGGACGGTTTCTGTCCGTCACTGGACATATTCTCTGGCACCTCGACTGTGTGTTTCTACATTAGACGTTAACTGCAAAGCGAGAATAACCAATTTCTTGAAAATTTTTAAGAGAGGTCTTGCTAGGCTCTGTTGATTAATGGCACTGCTTACTAAAAACTTCCCTTCTCCATCTTCCTTCCCAAAATAACAACGGCATCTTGGTTTTTTATTATTATAAACATTGCTTTTTATAAATATTACTTATCACGAATTGATATTTCTTACTATGAATTACGCCTTATTACAAACATTACTTATTATAAATATTGCTTATCACGAATTGTTTCTTATTATGAATTATGCCGATTATGAATTGTTTCTTATTATGAATTATTAAGTTTGCCGAATTATCATTTATTATGAACAATAAATAGCTATAAGACAATTAATAGATATAAGACAATTAATAGATATAGGACATAGTTAACGGACATAGGAAGACATTGAAATGAAATGAATATAATTAGCTTAAAATACTTTCACTTAATAAACATGAGACGAACACCAGCGAAAGAAAAGAAGAACAAACGAAGTTTACCAATGCACCACAACGCAGCGCAGCAAGAGAGCCGGGCAGCGAAGCCGGCGACAAATGAGCGAGGGCATGCTCGCGGCGCGCGACCCAATTGTCGCGAGCAAGGGCAGAAAGAAGCGCGTTGACCTTAAGTGCGAGACCGGCAAAGTAGTTAGTGGGAGAGTACGCAAATGAGCAGACGCGATCGCGGAGTAGCAAATAAGAGTACGAGATAAGGTTAGAAAAGTTAAAGTGTAAGTACCACGAAGGTATTCGAGAATAAAAAGAAATGAAACGACCCCAAACCTATGTATGTACATGCGTTTTGTTCGAGGTCATAAGGTAATGAGAACGGCGTGATTTGTGAGTGTGCCGAATAAAACGGCTGGTCACGCCTTTGGAAAGCGAGAACGCCGCCGCGCGATTAGAAAGTTTAATCGACCTCGTGTCCTCCCAGCCGTCGAGGCGCGTGCTCTCCGCGCTGCCCGACGAACGTCGCGACATTTGCCTCCATTTCGCGAGCTTCCCTGATATAAAATACAAATATCTGTGACGTGGACCGTGGACTGACTCTGTACCCCGGCTTAATAACTACTTTACAAACTGTATGGAAGTCGAGTTGGCAAAATTGTTGGCTAGTGCCATAAAATTGAAAACATTAAAGAGTATTTATGACCAGCAGTTGAAAAATCTGAAAGTTGACTGTGTGTTCATGTATGCATATACAGCACGTTGAAATGTGTGCGTGGCAAATGTGTATCATAACTTGAACCGTCTCAACTACAATGTTGATAATTTATGAAATAATGTTTAATAAATATATAGCATTATTGAAAAATATTATAAGAATAAAATAAAAACTAAATTCAATAAACTATTCTTTTCTTTTTTAATAGCTTTTTATACTCGATACTGAAGGTAAAGAGTATATTGGGTTTGTGCAATGTCTGTCATGGTGTCTGTCCGTCCGTTCGTCTGTCCGTTCGTATGTTCGCAACTTTTTTCCACACCCTTCAAATTAGAGACTTTATTCTTTGCAAATCTCTTTTTCTATGGCATAGTAAATTAAAGTGTCAAGATTGGAGTTCTACGATAACTACGGGATTGGCAAATCGATAAGATCGATAAAGTCGATAAGTCCAGCTATTTCGCAAGCCCTTTCACCTAGAAATTTGGGGAGAAGATAGCTACGAACAACCTCCAAAAAACTGCATCAAAATTTTGAAGCCACGCTCACCCATTTCGCCTCCAGGCCCCCCGCAGTTTAAAACCAAAAATGCCTTTATATTCTACAGTTTTTGACCTTAAGCTACTAAAATTGGTGCCAAGAAAGCTGTTGTGAACCTCCAACCAAACTCATAAAAACTTTGGATGCCACGCCCATCCATACTGCCCTAGCATCCCTTCCACCAAATTCTACTAACTCTGAGCTAGAGTCACAAAATTTGGTAGGAGGATAGCAATTGACATATACATACATAGATCTGCAGCAAACACTAAAGTCACCAAATTCGGAAGGAAGATAGCTTTTTGGCACCCCTATCTGCATCAGACAATCTTTGTGGAAGCGTACGCCCCTGCCGTATCCGCAACACATTGCAATCAGATCTCTTTTTATCGGTTTTATTACTGGTATCGAGTATACCGCAGTCGGTTACGTCCGACTGCAACGTTTCAACTTGTTTTTGTTTGGAACTGACGCTTAAGCTGATCTTGTTCATTTACACCCCTGGTACGAAAGACTTTATGTATGATAATTTAATTATGCCCGAATATCTTAATGAAATTTCAACATTTAGAAGCTATCATTCATGACCGGATATAGATCAAACGAGAGGAAATCAAGTCTTTTTTCTATTAAAAAAAAACTAATGAGTGTTAGAACTCACGAGCGATGTGTTAACAGCTGCTTGTACCTGTTTGGTTGCTTTATATTAGCATAAAAAAGAAAAGAATAGTTTATTGAATTTAGTTTCCCTTTTATTAGTATAATTTTTATTTAATGAGGCTTTTTATGCAGTGATCTGTGTAATTGCAACTCTGGTTTAAATTTATGGGCGACAAACATTAATCGTTGCCATCGATTGTTTTATTTGTTAACAAATGATTATTGATTGAGAGAGAAACAAGTAAATAAAATGGATTTAGCAAAAGAACTTTTGAGTGCGACAGGTATGGCGGTTGAGGCATTGGATTTTGGGCTCTTTCACCTTCAACGTTTCGCAAATTGAATGCAAACTGCTGGAGCGCTTTACCATGTCCTTATAAATATCGCTCCGAACATTATATAAATGTTCGTGCTGCTCATATTGACTTAACAGCAGTTCAATCAACTCTCTTGTCCAAAACATTTTAATTAATAATTTTAAACCACAATAATGAACAACGTATTTACTAATTGCGGCAATAGTTGCATGTGCGATATTTCGTATCGATAATTTTAATATTCACATCGAACACTGTGCAACTCTGTGTTTACATGTAATCGGAATAGGGCAAAGCAAAATGAGAAAATTGAATCATTGCTACCAATGTCATGAAGCATTGCTTGCAGCTGTTTCACCACTACCCCCTTTGCCAACAAACGAATGCAGCAGAAGCAAAAAGTTCATCGTGTAAAAGGGGTCTTATTGGAATATACCCGCTGCTTTCTATTATGGAAGGGCGGGATCGACTTACATATATGAACTTTGTGCAATTCTACAGCTTAACGTGAGAGCTTTATTTACATTCCGCAAAAAGGTTTGGTATTCATATCCAATAAAAGAACTTGCATATAATTATGTAAGTGTTAGAGTGTTCATTGAAAATTATTTAATATTGGTACAAAGGGTATTTTTGCATAGGTCATATATGTTTCAAACGCACTTTAATCGATGGGCCGCTGAACGCAAAGGGAAACTGAACAAAACAACAACGTGCTGGCTTGTCGTAGCTGAGACGCACAAGCTGCACAAAGAGTAAATACCCCTTGAACCAATATACAATAATTGTCAATAAAAACTCTAATATTTGATTTTAATATATATATTGTTTATGCTAGAATATAAACAATAAACAATGCTAGAATATAAACAAACATGTAAAATTGAAATTATATTAAAGAATCTCAAGTTTTGCTATTCAATTGCACAAAGTTCATATTAAGTTATACTACCCTACAAACTTGGACACATCGTTAGCAAGACTTTGTATTTTACAGTTATTCTCTGCCGCTACACCAATACAGTCATACTCAGATGAATATGTATATGAAATTTTGCAGTCGGTCCACGAGTGCACGCTAAATTTGTTCGTAGTTCGAGCCCGTTACAGTTCGGCACGCCCTTTTAGCAGAGCTGCACGCTAAATTGTTTGCATGTATTATCAAATGGAAGAAACGTGTACCCGTGGCTATAGATGTTAACACATCAAAAAATGAAATCGGTTTCATCGTTGATTTTTTGAGTAATTATACCCTAAACCCATAAAATGGGTGAATCAGGGTATAATGGTTTTGTGCAAAAGTATGTAACAGGCAGAAGGAAGCATCTCAGACCCCATAAAGTATATATATTCTTGATCAGTATCAATAACCGAGTCGATATGGCCATGTCCGTCCGTCTGTCCGTCTGTCTGTCTGTCCTTCTGTATGAACGCGTAGATCTCAGAGACTACAAGAGCTAGAGACTTCAGATTTTGAATATAAGTTCTCCTATACCATGAGCAGAACAAGTTTGCTTCAATTTTCGATAACTACTCTGGTTTTCGATATACACATGGAATCGATAACAAAAAAATATCGAATTTGGAAAATGTAAAAAACACCAGAGATATCGTAAAGTTATGAGTTTTGTTTAAAGTGATAATTATTTGAAGCATACTTTTAGGAGCAAGGACTGCATCTGGGTTCAGGGTATCTTCTGGTCGGGCTAACACAAACAAACATCATAAATGATCTTAGAAAATACTTAAATCAGCAGGAAATTGAAGAATTACAAAAAGATCAAAAACTAGCTTACCAAAGAATACGCACTATCACAGAACTGATAATTGAACAAAAACTACACAGCTAAAAAATCAAATAGCACAACAACTTAACTTAAGACTGAACGAAGGCTAAATAACTAACATAACCGACGTTTTTATACCAAATGAAAGCAAGTGGCTTTTATCGCTGGGACCCAAATTTGGCCTACCGACAAACGGACAGAACATATCGCCAATACACGTTATTGCAGACTTAGAACAGGGGATAAAACGATTGAGAACGAAAAACTAAGAGATTCGATTAGAGGGAACTTAGCATCGAGACTAAAGAACTACAAACAATCAAGAAAAGTAAACCAAAAAGAAAAATTCATTCTCAACATAGCAAACAACATAGAAAAACTTTTAAAGGAACATAACGACAAAATAATTATTACACAAGCAGACAAAGGAAACAGAACTGTTATACTGTACAAAACAGAATACAACAAGATACCACAACTTCTTAATAAAAAAACAATAAGAAATGACCCTACAGTAAAACTAATCACTAAAAACAACACAATAGTTAACTATTTGTATAAAAACAAATTCATAGACATAAAAACAAAACTAAGGACATATTGCTCTGGAGGAAACGCACCACGACTGTACGGATTACCAAAAATACATAAAACCGGAACACCACTGATACCCATATCTGCGTCAACTGAAGTTCCGTGCTACACATTGGCCAAACATGTAGGTGACATTATTACGAACATACAATCAACACAGTATAACAAACGGAACGCAACAGAATTAAAGAACGATATAAAGGACTTAGAAATCGGAAATGAGGAAATACTAGTCTCATTTGATGTCATCTCACTCTTAACTAACATACCTGTTAACACCGCAGCAAAAAACATAATGGACAGATAGACAGACATATCATCACACACATCGATTCCAAAACAGAAATTTAAAGAACTCCTAGATTTTGTCCTAATTGAAAATAATTACTTCAAATACAACAACATAACATACAGTCAAGTATTTGAAATGCCAATGGGGAACCCGCTGTCACCGACAATCGCAAATATAGTTCTAGACAAAATCTTAGACGACGCGATTGATGAGCTGAAGCAACGTAATATAACAATCAAACATATCTCTCAATACGTTGTAACATTTTTTTGATTATAAATAAGACCGAAGCACAAGTCTTATTAGAAACATTCAACAAACAGCACAAAAAAATACAATTTACAATGGAATCAGAAACAAACAATAAAATTGCCTTTCTTGATATGGAAATAGAACGAAGGGAAAATAGACTTACATTTGACTGGTACACTAAAGGAACAGCATGACACAGAAAATAAACATCATCAAGAATATTATTAGAAATACCTACACCCTATGCGACATACAACACCGACCAAAAAAACTATATAAAACTCAAATCGATGCTTATTTAAAACAGCTATCCGATACATTTGATAAACAAACTAATAAATGACGTCACATCTAAACCTGATAACACAAAAATTCAAAAACCAATAACCCAAGGAACAAAAGATAAACAGTACATCAGTATCCCGTACATAGAAAATATAACGAACAGCACATCACATATGCTTACAAAGCTCACAAAACAACAAGAAATTTGTTCACGAACGCGAAAGACAAAATTGACAGATACAAGCAAAATAACGTCATCTACAAAATACAGTGCATTGGAAAAGAAGGAGAAGAGTGCAATAGAGTCTACGTTGGAATATCAAAAAGATCACTCGCTACCCGAATAACTGAACATAAAAGGGATGCAAAAAACAGAAAGACCACGACAGCACTAGCGCAACATTTGAGTGAAAATTACCACTCAGCTGATTTTGATGCAGTCAAAGTTCTTGACGTAGAGAGGAAAAAGAGAACGAGACTAACGCTGGAGAGCTTGCGCATACAGAAAAGAGGTGACGACGTACTTAATCACAAAGAACACCTTGACCAGACAAATTATATTTACGCGGCTGCAATAAGCAAAACGAACTGCGGCCGACAACATCATAAACAGCTGACAAAAAATTAGGATTAGGACTGACGCAACTAAAATAAGATGACGTAACTAAAATGTATGTATAATATAGGAAATGTTTTATGTATTATGTAGTGAGAAGTGAATGGAATGTTTTTTACTTCAAATAAAAAATCAGACTCCCTGAAGAAGGCGCCGAAACGCGTAGGAGGATAATTTAATTAAAATTGAATGATTTTAAATTACAATGTAACTACTGGCTTGAACAACCCAATAACAGCAACAACACATCACTGTTTACATTTTACCAAATACAAACATCAATCAAATCATTACTTTCATGCATTTTCATTTGTTGCCTTTTACTGATGGTGGAGCTCTATTACTTAAACAAAGTTTTAATTTTTACCCCTTTTATTAACTGGAGATTATAATATACATTTTGATCATCAGTCTGCAAATCCTTTATTCCAATTTTTGTCAGATAAATTGAAATTAAAAATAAATATTAATAGAAATGAAGCCACAACAAAAAGCGGCACAACAATCGATGCTATATTCACGAGGTATTTAAATTTAAGCTCTTAAATGTTCATTTCGAATGTTAATTATCATAATCCAATAATTTCTGTTTGAATCAGTAATATGTATATGAATATATATAATATAATATGTATTTTTATTATTAATATCGAAATTAAGCTGTAAAACAAAAAAATATTATTTGCCTATTTAAAGTACCTATTAATTTCTTTTTTATTAATCAAAATAATATCAAAATAAATTTTCTAAAAAATTGTTAAACAAGACTGAATTATTGATTTACCAATTCTAGAATTTAAAAAAAGTAAGAAGGCTCTAGTCGGGATAGCCCGACCAGAAGATACCCTGAACCCAGTTGCAGTCCTTGCGTCCTAAAAGTATGCTTCAAATAATGATCACTTTAAACAAAACTCATAACTGACTTAACTTTACGATATCTCTGATGTTTCTTAACCGATTTGGACGAAATTTTGAGAAAAGTTCTATCGTTACCCATTACACCAACCCCCATTTTTACATTTTCCAAATTCGATATTTTTTTGTTATCGATTCCATGTGTATATCAAAAACGATATCGATAATTTGAAACAAACTTGTTCTGCTTATGGTATAGGAGAACTTATATTCAAAATCTGAAGTCTCTAGCTCTTGTAGTCTCTGAGATCTACGCGTTCATACAGAAGGACAGACAGACAGACGGACAGACGGACGGACATGGCCATATCGACTCGGTTATTGATACTGATCAAGAATATATATACTTTATGGGGTCTGAGATGCTTCCTTCTGCCTGTTACATACTTTTGCACAAAACCATTATACCCTGATTTACCCATTTTATGGGTTCAGGGTATAAAAATAAAACAAAACAAATTACAATATAAGAAGAATTACTTCCAAAGAGTGTGTTCTACACACCCTAATTTTTACACTCCATACAGAAGAAAAGAGTATATTGGGTTTGTGCAGTGTCCGTCATGGTGTCTGTCCGTCTGTCCGTCCCTCCAGCTGTCCGTCTGTATGAACGAAAATTTTTTTCACACCCTTCAAGCTAGAGACTTGAAACTTTGCAAATGTCTTTATCTATGGCATAGTAAATTAAAGTTTCAAGATTGAAATTCTACGATAACTAGGGGATTAGCAAATCGATAAACTCTATAACGAAAAATCGATAAGTCCATCTATTTCGCAAGCCTATTCACCTAGAACTACCAAATTTGGAGAGAAGATAGCTACTAACAACCTCCAAAAAACTGCATCATTCGGAGCCACGCTCACCCATTCCGCCTCCAGGCCCCCCGCAGTTTAAAACCAAAAAGGCCTATATCTTCTACAGTTTTTGAGCTAGAGCCATCAAATTTGGCGCCAAGAAAGCTGTTGTGAACATCCAACCAAATTCATAAAAACTTTGGATGCCACGCCCATACATTCTGCCCTAGCCGCCCCCAACCACCCCAACGCTTCGCTAAAAACGGTAATGCGTGTATTTTCATAGTGTTTTATCTAGAGTCACCAAATTTAGTAGGAAGTTAACTCGTAACGACCCCCAAAAAACTCATTAAAATTTTGGAGCCACGCCCACCTATTCCACCCCAAAGGTAGCATTTCTTAGGCTGAGGTAGCCTCTCCAGGGCCACCCTATAAGAAATTTGTATTGTGCCGGGACCGTTCGATTGTGGATATAAGCAAAACGCCGTGTTTAGAAAAATTGGTAGCATATGAGTAGAAATGGGGCAACTAAGCGACACCGGTCATCCGGTTGGGAGCCTAAGCGCCTTCTGGTGTTGTAATCGCCCCTTCGTCTGTTCCGACTTGAATGCTCCTGGTATTAACCAAAGGCCGCACCAAGTTCGGAGACAGGCAAGCGCCGTTTGAGAGCACGCGGGCTGACGCGGTATAAACCAAGCGACCAGCCAACGGAGTCCCAAACGGTGGGCGACTACACGCACTTTTCGCACTTGCACGATTCCTAATAGATCCACTTTCATTATAATTTTTAGTTTCTCCTTATTTTTAATAATATGCCTCTACTTCCCTGCCTATTTGCACCAGACCATAGTCATAAAAGAAAAAAAAAACCGCGCAGCCCCGCTTACCCTGGCCCCTCGTGTGTGTATGTTTGCTGTCTCCTGATCCTTGCCCCTCTCGAGTGTGTATGTTTGCTTGCTCTTGATCCTTGTCTCCTCGTGTGTTGTTTTGCTTGACCCTGATCCTTGTGACTGTTCCTTGCTGGTTCCTTGTCGCCGTAGCGATCGCGACTTTACAATTTCGAGGCCGCGTGACTCACTTCGGCGTTTTCTCGTCAGGGCGATCGAGTCCCTTCGCTGCTGAACCCTTTCCAGGCTGAGCTGCTTTTATCGGCGTCGATGCCCACGCTTCGGCTCGTGCTAGGCTTGGTTCTCGTTCTAGCTGCTGCCATGCGCCGTTGGCTCGCGCCGCTGCTCTCTCTCTCTTCGCTGCTTCTGTTTTTGCTGTCGGTGTTGCTTGGATCGTGCCAGGCCTCTGCTGCCGTTGCTCTGCTGCCGAAGTTGCTTGGCTCGTGCCGGGCCTCTGCTGCTGTTTTCTCTGCGGCCGACGTTGCTTGGCTCGTGTCAGGCCTCTGCTGCTGTTTTCTCTGCTGCCGGTGGTTTTTCTCAGCTTGTTCTGTTGTTGTTCCCTTTTGGCTGCCGCGTCTGATAAGTGCCATAGGCTTCGGCCGTTGTTGCTTCTTCTTTCCCTCCAGGTCTCTGCTGCGGTTGTTTTCTCTGCTGCCGGTTACTTAACTTAACTTAACTCCACTCAAGTGGACTAAAACGAAATAGCACAGCTGTGACGTCTTAATACCTAAACCCCTTAACCCTAGAAAATGTAACACTTAAAACTAGAAAACTAAGCAAAAAATATATACATTTGTCTTCATGACTCTTAAATGCTATAAAATAACGACTTAAATCAAAAACTAAAAAATATTTAGAAATATGTACAGCAGTCTTCGTGACTAAAAAATGTGAATCGTCACAACAGAAATGCCTTAATCTTCCACAGCTAAAGCCTCCAAATTTTGAGCCAAGATTGTTGACGTAGATACCCAAAAATATTGGATGGCGCCCCATCCCATTCCGCCCCCAGCCCCCCTTCCGCCAAATTCTACTAACTTTGACCTAGAGTCACAAAATTTGGTAGGAGGATAGCAATTGACATATACATAGATCTGCAGCAAACATTTGGATGCCACGCCCCCAAACCGGCCCCAGCCCCCTTTCCCTCTAATATTAACAAACTTTTAGCTAAAGTCACCAAATTCGGAAGGAAAATAGCTTTTTGGCATCCCTATCTGCATCAGACAATCTTTGTGGAAGCGTACGCCCCTGCCGTATCCACAACACATTGCAATCAGGTCTCTTTTTATCGGTTTTATTACTGGTATCGAGTATACCGCAGTCGGTTGCGTCCGACTGCAACGTTTCAACTTGTTTTTGTTTGGAACTGACGCTTAAGCTGATCTTGTTCATTTACACCCCTGGTACGGAAGACTTTATGTATGATAATTTAATTATGCCCGAATATCTTAATGAAATTTCAACATTTAGAAGCTATCATTCATGACCGAATATAGATCAAACGAGAGGAAATCAAGTCTTTTTTATATTAAAACAATATGAAATCGGTTTCATCGTTGATTTTTTGAGCAATTTTCAATTGAAAAAAAAACTAATGAGTGTTAGAACTCACGAGCGATGTGTTAACAGCTGCTTGTACCTGTTTGGTTGCTTTATATTAGCATAAAAAAGAAAAGAATAGTTTATTGAATTTAGTTTCCCTTTTATTAGTATAATTTTTATTTAATGAGGCTTTTTATGCAGTGATCTGTGTAATTGCAACTCTGGTTTAAATTTATGGTCGACAAACAGTAATCGTTGCCATCGATTGTTTTATTTGTTAACAAATGATTATTGATTGAGAGAGAAACAAGTAAATAAAATGGATTTAGCAAAAGAACTTTTGAGTGCGACAGGTATGGCGGTTGAGGCATTGGATTTTGGGCTCTTTCACCTTCAACGTTTCGCAAATTGAATGCAAACTGCTGGAGCGCTTTACCATGTCCTTATAAATATCGCTCCGAACATTATATAAATGTTCGTGCTGCTCATATTGACTTAACAGCAGTTCAATCAACTCTCTTGTCCAAAACATTTTAACTAATAATTTTAAACCACAATAATGAACAACGTATTTACTAATTGCGGCAATAGTTGCATGTGCGATATTTCGTATCGATAATTTTAATATTCACATCGAACACTGTGCAACTCTGTGTTTAGTAAACACTGTTTACATGTAATCGGAATAGTGCAAAGCAAAATGAGAAAATTGAATCATTGCTACCAATGTCATGAAGCATTGCTTGCAGCTGTTTCACCACTACCCCCTTTGCCAACAAACGAATGCAGCAGAAGCAAAAAGTTCATCGTGTAAAAGGGGTCTTATTGGAATATACCCGCTGCTTTCTATTATGGAAGGGCGGGATCGACTTACATATATGAACTTTGTGCAATTCTACAGCTTAACGTGAGAGCTTTATTTACATTCCGCAAAAAGGTTTGGTATTCATATCCAATAAAAGAACTTGCATATAATTATGTAAGTGTTAGAGTGTTCATTGAAAATTATTTAATATTGGTACAAAGGGTATTTTTGCATAGGTCATATATGTTTCAAACGCACTTTAATCGATGGGCCGCTGAACGCAAAGGGAAACTGAACAAAACAACAACGTGCTGGCTTGTCGTAGCTGAGTCGCACAAGCTGCACAAAGAGTAAATACCCCTTGAACCAATATACAATAATTGTCAATAAAAACTCTAATATTTGATTTTAATATATATATTGTTTATGCTAGAATATAAACAATAAACAATGCTAGAATATAAACAAACATGTAAAATTGAAATTATATTAAAGAATCTCAAGTTTTGCTATTCAATTGCACAAAGTTCATATTAAGTTATACTACCCTACAAACTTGGACACATCGTTAGCAAGACTTTGTATTTTACAGTTATTCTCTGCCGCTACACCAATACAGTCATACTCAGATGAATATGTATATGAAATTTTGCAGTCGGTCCACGAGTGCACGCTAAATTTGTTCGTAGTTCGAGCCCGTTACAGTTCGGCACGCCCTTTTAGCAGAGCTGCACGCTAAATTGTTTGCATGTATTATCAAATGGAAGAAACGTGTACCCGTGGCTATAGATGTTAACACATCAATAATAGTGATTTTTGCACTGATTTTTTGCCTTAAAAAGTTATATATAATTGGCAAAAGTATTAAAAATTTGAATGAGGGAATGTTTGTTCACCTAATCTTAACTTAAATTCAAAAAAATTCAGAGTAATTGATTGATCATTGAGATTGCTAGAGCAATTTAAAGTCTTCAAAATTAAGTAAAATTTTGCATGTTTTCGGTCTCTTTTTTATACTCGATACCGAAGGTAAAGAGTATATTGGGTTTGTGCAATGTCCGTCATGGTGTCTGTCCGTCTGTCCGTCCGTATGTTCGCAACTTTTTTCCACACCCTTCAAGTTAGAGACTTCAAACTTTGCAAATGTTTTTGTCTATGGCATAGTAAATTAAAGTTCAAGATTGGAGGTCTACGATAACTACGGGGCTGGCAAATTGATCCAGCTATATCGCAAGCCCTTACAGCTAGAACTACCAAACTTAGGGAGAAAATAGCTACTATTAATCCCCAAAAAACTGCATCAAAATTTCGGAGCCAAGCCCACCCATTCCGCCCCCAGCCACCCCACAGTTAAACACTAAAAGTGCCCATATCTTCTACAGTTTTTGAGCTAGAGCCATCAAATTTGTTGCCAAGATAGGAGGTGTTGACGATCCCCAACCAAATTCATAAAAACTTTGGATGCCACGCTCATCTATACTGCCCTATCCGCCCTCAACTACCCCAACGCTTCGCTAATAACGGTAGTGCGTTTATCTTCCATAGTGTTTGAGTCACAAAATTTGGTAGGTAGATAACTGGTAACGACCTTCCAAAAACTGCATCAAAGTTTTGGAGCCCCACCTACCCATTCCGGCCCCAGCCTCCCCCTGAGAATAAAAACATAAATGCTTTTATCTTTTACAGTTTTTGAGTTAGAGCCACCAAATTTTGTGCCAAAATAGGTGATTATAGCCCCAAAAAAAATGCATAAAAACTTTGGATGCCACGCCAATCTATACTGCCCATGCTGCCCCAAACCGCCCCAATGCTTCACTAAAAACGGGAATACGTGTATTTTCCAAAGCGTTAAAGCTAGAGTCACCAAATTTGGTAGGAAGATAGCTATTAGCGATTCCCAAAAAACTGCATCAAACTTTGGGGCCACGCCCTCTCGTTCCCGAGCCCCCTGCATTTTGAAATCAAAAACGCCTATATTTTCCACATTTTTTGAGCTAGAGCCGCCAAATTTGGTGCCAAGATAGGTGATGAAGAAAACCAAAAAATGTGGATGGCGTCCCCACCCATACCGCCCCCAGCCCCCCTTCCACCATATTCTACTAACTTTAAGCTAGAGTCACCAAATTTGGTATGAGGATATTGACATCATACACAGATCTCCAGCTAAAATTTTGATGCCACGACCCCCCCCCCCCCATACCTCCACAAGCCTACCATCCACCAAAGGAAAGGAAGATAGCTTTTTGGCATCCCCATCTGCACCAGACAATCTTTGAGGCAGCGTACACCCCTGCCGTATCCACACACCATTGCAATCAACTCTCTTTTAATCTGTTTTACTACTGGTATCGAGTAAACCGCAGTCGGGTGCGTCCGACAGCAACGTTTCTACTTGTTTGAAGTTATACTTCTTATGCCGGGCAGCAACCCATATAAAAAGTGCAACGAAAAAGCCCTCCATTTCAGCTGTTAGTGTTGACAAACAAAAACTTTCCAATGTAGTGTAGTGTATGCAGTAATGTATCTATATATTAGATCAATTACTGTGTGAAATGTAAATGAAATAAACAGTGCATAAAATGAAAAACAAAAACAATTTGATATAATGAAGTTTTACTTCTTATGCCGGGCAGTAAAGGCAGAGCCAAACGTTGCTTACGTTTTTTTCCAAGAAGATGTTTATGTGGCGCAGTATCTATTTCAAACGGTTTATGTAGTTTTGCAACATTCTTTTTGAGCAGTGTTTGACTTTGATCGGGTGGTGTTGCTGTTTTTAAAAACAATTGCCATTCAATTACTTCGGTAACATATTTTAACGTCATGCTTTCTCAAGGAGTAAATAATATAAACAGTTTTTCATCTTCTTTTCAAATTGGAGACATTTGCTTTGAACACTCATCAACTTTACAGGGACAAGAATTCGTTATAATTACTGTTTATTTCAAAATACTGTTATAATTTCAACATAATACCAATACACTTACAACGGAAAACAACATCACTGAAACACAATTTGACGCTTCACGAAGCAGAGAAAAAACTTCAAAAATTAGAGAACAACTTTCTACTTAAAATATTACAGCTAGAAATAGAGGAAATACATCGACACATACACAATATAAATAGAACACAAACACACATCATAAACAAGTAAGAAGGCTCTAGTCGGGAGAGCCCGTCAAGAAGATACCCTGAACCCAGTTGCAATAAATATTTTACTCCTTGCGCCCTAAAAATATGCTTCAAATAATGATCAGTTGAAACAAAACTCATAACTGACTTAACTTTACAATATCTTCGGTGTTCCTTAACCGATTTGGACGAAAAGTTGAGAAAAGTTCTATCGTTACCCATTACACCAACCCCCATTTTTACATTTTCCAAATTCGATATTTTTTGTTATCGATTCCATTTGTATATCGATCACAAGAATAGTTATCGATAATTTGAAGCAAACTTGTTCAGCTTATGGTATAGGAGAACTTATATTAAAAATCTGAAGTCTCTAGCTCTTGTAGTCTCTGAGATCTACGCGTTCATACAGACGGACAGACGGACATGGCTATATCGACTCGGCTATTGATTCTGATCAAGATCTGCCTGTTACATACTTTTGCACAAAACCATTATTTATTTATTTATTTATTGTCAGCTATGAGCAACTGAAGGCCTGTTTACTCAAGACATAACTTAAGAAAAAATAACTTATCTTAATAAAAAATATCTTAAGGAATAGTTGCAGTCGATATAAATTAACTTAATAAATCAGTGCGGCAGTGCTGTATAACAATGTAAGCAGTGTTGTTAAACAAAGAAAAATAAACGCGGTATCACATATTGACCACAACAGCATCAAAGCAGCAGCAAAGTGACTTTATAATAATGGATAAAAAAACAACAGTAGCCTTTAAAATGTATATGAATAAGATGTTTAATTGTTAAACGTTGATGACTAACGTTTTGCAAGATTGTTTTCGAACAACTGTTCGTAAATCAACACTGTTCGACGTAAGAAAATTAAGTTATTTCTGCAACCTGCAGGTTCAAAATTAAGATAAGTTATTTTATGTTGAGAGTAAACGCTAACATTGAGAGCCATAAGTTAGATTGAGTCAGCTGACTCTTAAGCTATTTTTTCTTAAGTTATGTCTTGAGTAAACAGGCCTTGACATGAAAATAAAATAAATTTAAAATATTTATAATAAAAATAATTAAGTTTAAAGTAAAATCTAAAATTATATGTAGCTCTGAAAGTAAATTAAGCTTGAAATAATTATAAAGTTAACGTTAAAGCTCTGGGGAATTCAACAAGAAAATAAGTGGCCCAACATTGTTGCGTAGATTGGGAAAAACCCAGAAAAACCCAATCAGACCAGTAGATTAGTGATTAGTTGTTACGAGTAGATAAGGCAGAAAGGATAGATCGTTTTAGTACTGGAGTCGAGGTCTCCAGAGAGACAAGAGAATAAAGTTTGTTGTAGTCAGAAAATGGTTGCTCGAGCAACGATCGAGGCTAAGGGGTAAAAAGTTACGTGTGGATCTAATGGGAACATTTAATTTTATTCGACTTAGAAGAACTGATGAGTCGATTTCACCATTAGGTAGATTAGTGATAAATACTACACCATGCATAATTCTGCGATTCAACAGGGATGGAAGATTAATTAAAAGAAGTCTACTTGAATAGAGGGGTAGGTCTATTCCCGGAACCTAGTTAAAACATCTAAGCGCAAACAGAAGAAATTTCCTCTGCACAGACTCAATTCTATCCTGGTGAATCCCGTATTGCGGGGACCACACACAAGATCCATACTCCAGGATGGGACGTACTAGGGATGTATATAGCGTTTTTGTGGTGTAGGGATCATCAAACTCTTTTGACCACCGCTTGATGAAGCCAAGAACGTTTATGGCCTTATTGACCATCGACGATATGTGAGAATCAAATTTTAATTTGCTATCAAGAATGATGCCTAAATCTTTAATTTCAAAAACGCGGACAAGTGGTGAAGCATCAAGCACGTAGTGAGCAGTATAAGGGGTACCTCTACAAAAAGTCATGATTTTACATTTTGAACAATTTAAATTAAGTAAGTTATAACGGCACCAAGCCGACAGTGCTCCCAAGTCCGACTGTAGAAGGTTACATAGAGAATCATCATTATAGGTGAAAAATAGCTTTACATCATCAGCAAACATAAATACACGAGAATTTGTAATAACAGCAGGAAGATCGTTAATAAAGATTTTAAATAGAAATGGTCCTAGGTGACTCCCCTGAGGGACACCGGAGGTAAAAAAAATAGATTTGGATACAGAAGATTTAAAAACCACTTTTTGTGTTCGGCCACACAAGTACTCAGAAAGCCACGACAACAGTTTCGCTGGAAATCCAATAATATTTAATTTTTCGAGCAGCAAAGAATGACTTACAGAATCAAATGCCTTACTAAAATCTGTATAAACGACGTCAGTTTGCATTTTAGCCTGAAACCCTTTGTTAACAATTGAGGGGAACTCAAGAAGGTTAGTGGTAGTAGATCTTCGCCTAACAAAACCGTGTTGATAAGGGGATAAAATTGAACAACATAAGTGCTGCAATTATACCCTGATTTACCCATTTTATGGGTTCAGGGTATAATGAACTTAGAAAATACTTAAATCAGCAGGACATTGAATCATTACAAAAAGATCAAAAACTAGCTTACCAAAGAATACGCACTATCACAGAACAGATAATTGAACGAAAACTACATTGCACTATTGCAGACTTAGAACAGGGGATAAAAACGATTGAAAACGAAAAACTAAGAGATTCGATTAGAGGGAACTTAGCATCGAGACTAAACAACAACAATCAATCAAGAAAACTAAACCAAAAATAAAAATTCATTTTCAACATAAGGTCCGTATCCAGCACACCAAAAAATTCCTGTCAGGAATTTGTGATATATTTTGGAAGCGTGGGCACAGGAATTTATAGTGTGACCATAGTCCACTAATTTGTGGTAAAAATATGTCATTTTGTCTTTTATACTTTAGGAGATACATTGTCACACTGAGGCATCAAATTGAAAAAGTAAACAAACCAGCAAACAGTAAATTAATAAGGGAAACATGACTAGTGCGAATTTGTTAATTCCTTTGTTGGCAGCATATGTTGTTGCAAGGACGAGCGAGGAAGAGGAGCGTAAAATCCGCAAACCTATGCCTATGTTTTCCCATGCCTTTCTCACTGCAATATAATCAAAATGTTTTCTGTCGGCCAATCTCCATAGGTATGGTCGCGACTCTATACTTTTGATAAGCTTTATCTTTTCTTCGTGTGAAAAGTTTTCAACACGCTTTTTAGTTTTCTTTTCCATTTTCCTGCTTGCTGGGCACAGGAAGATATACGATTTGGTATTTCCTGCGCCCAGCGCCAGTGTGTACATATTGTATCAACTCGATACTATCGATAAGCACTTTAGTATTTTTGCTACGTAGCTGGATACCCAGAAAATACGCAGCCAAAAAAAAACAATTCCTGCTACGACGATTTTGTATGGAAAAGGGTTTTTTTCGCTGTACTGGATACCCGGCTATAGCAAACAACACAGAAAAACTTTTAAAGGAACATAACGACAAAAAAATTATTAAACAAGCAGACAAAGGAAACAAAACTGTTATGCTGTACAAGAGAGAATATCATAATAAGATACAACAACTTCTTAACGACAAAACAATAAGAAATGACCCTACAGAAAAACTAATCACGAAAAATCACAATAGTTAACTATTTGTATAAAAACAAATTCATAGACATAAAAACAAAAGTAAGGACATATTGCTCTTGAGGAAACGCACCACGACTATACGGATTACCAAAAATACATAAAACCGGAACACCACTGATACCCATATATGCGTCAACTGAAGTTCCGTGCTACAAATTGGCCAAAGATGTAGGTGACATTATTACGATCATACAATCAACACAGTATAACAAAAGGAACGCAACAGAATTAAAGAACGATATAAAGGACTTAGAAATCGGAAATGAGGAAATACTAGTCTCATTTGATGTCATCTCACTCTTAACTAACATACCTGTTAACACCGCAGCAAAAAACATAATGGACAGATAGACAGACATATCATCACACACATCGATTCCAAAACAGAAATTTAAAGAACTCCTAGATTTTGTCCTAATTGAAAATAATTACTTCAAATACAACAACATAACATACAGTTAAGTATTTGAAATGCCAATGGGGAACCCGCTGTCACCGACAATCGCAAATATAGTTCTAGACAAAATCTTAGACGACGCGATTGATGAGCTGAAGCAACGTAATATAACAATCAAACATATCTCTAAATACGTTGTAACATTTTTATACCCTGAACCCATAAAATGGGTAAATCAGGGTATAATGGTTTTGTGCAAAAGTATGTAACAGGCAGAAGGAAGCATCTCCGACCCCATAAAGTATATATATTCTTGATCAGTATCGATAGCCGAGTCGATATGGCCATGTCCGTCTGTCCGTCCTTCTGTCCGTCTGTATTAACGCGTAGATCTCAGAGACTACAAGAGCTAGAGACTTCAGATTTTGAATATAAGTTCTCCTATACCATAAGCAGAACAAGTTTGCTTCAAACTATCGATAATTACTCTGGTTTTCGATATACACATGGGATCGATAACAAAAACTATCGAATTTGGAAAATGTAAAAATGGGGGTTGGTGTAATGGGTAACGATAGAACTTTTCTCAACTTTCCAAATCGGTTAAGAAACACCAGAGATATCGTAAAGTTAAGTCAGTTATGAGTTTTGTTTAAAGTGATCATTATTTGAAGCATACTTTCAGGACGCAAGGACTGAGACTGGGTTCAGGGTATCTTCTGGTCGGGCTATCCCGACTAAAGCCTTCTTACTTGTTTTGATTATATATAAGACCGAAGCACAAGTCATATTAGAAACATTCAACAAACAGCACAAAAGAATACAATTTACAATGGAATCAGAAAGAAACAAAAAAATTGCCTATCTTGATATGGACATAGAACGAAGGAAAAATAGACTTACATTTGACTGGTACACCAAAGGAACAGCATGACACAGAAAATAAACATCATCAAGAATATTATTAGAAATACCCTATGCGACATACAACACCGACCAAAAAACTATATAAAACTCAAATCGATGCTTATTAAAAACAGCTATCTGATACATTTGATAAACAAACTAATAAGTGACGTCACAGCTAAACCTGATAACACAAAAATTCAAAAACCAATAACCCAAGGAACAAAAGATAAACAGTACATCAGCATCCCGTACATAGAAAATATAACGAACAGAGCAACGCTAACGAAGTTGATACCAAATGACAGCACAGAGCACATCACATATGCTTACAAAGCTCACAAAACAACAAGAAATTTGTTTACGAACACGAAAGACAAAATTGACAGATACAAGCAAAATAACGTCATCTACGAAATACAGAGCATTGGAAAAGAAGGAGAAGAGTGCAATAGAGCCCACGTTGGAATATCAGAAAGATCACTAGCTACACGAATAACTGAACATAAAGGGGATGCAAAGAACAGAATGACCACGAAAGCACTAGCTCAACATTTGAGTGAAAATTACCACTCAGCTGATTTTGATGCGGTCAAAGTTCTTGACGTAGAGAGGAGAAAGAGAACGAGACTAACGCTGGAGAGCTTGCGCATACAGAAAAGTGGGGTCGACGTACTTAATCACAAAGAACACCTTGACCAGACAAATTATATTTACGCGGCTGCAATAAGCAAAACGAACTGCGGCAGACAACATCACAAACAACTGACGAAAAATTAGGATTAGGACTGACGCAACTAAAATAAGATGACGTTACTAAAATGTATGTATAATATACGAAATGTTTTATGTATTATGTAGTGAGAAGTGAATGTAATCTCCAATATTTTTTTTAATTAAAATAAAAAATCAGACTCCGTGAAGAAGGCGACAAAGTCGCCGAAACGCGTAGGAAGATAAATTAATTTAAATGGAATGATTTTAAATTACAATGAAACTACTGGCTTGAACAACCCAATAACAGCAACAACACATTATTGTTTACATTTCACCAAATACAAACATCAATCAAATCATTGCTTTCATGCATTTTCATTGGTTGCCGTTTACTGATGGTGGAGCTCTAATCCTTTATTCCAATTTTTGTCAGATAAGTTGAAATTAAAAATAAATAATAACAGAAATGAAGCCACAAATGAATATAAAACAAAGAAATAATATTTGCCTATTTAATGTACCTATTAATTTATTTTTTATTATTCAAAATAATATCAAAATAAATTTTCTAAAAAATTGTTAAACAAGACTGAATTATTGATTTACCAATACTTGAATTTAAAAAAAATAAAAACAAAACAAATTTTAATATAAGAAGTATAACTTTCAAAGAGTGTGTTCTACACACCCTAATTTTTATACTCCATACAGAAGGTAAAGAGTATATTGGGTTTGTGCAATGTCCGTCATGGTGTCTGTTCGTCTGTCCGTCTGTATGAACGCAACTTTTTTCCACAACCTTCAAAGACTTGAAACTTTGCAAATGTCTTTATCTATGGCATAGTAAATTAAAGTGTCAAGATTGGAGGTCTACGATAACTACGGGGCTGGCAAATTGATAAACTCGATAACGCAAAATCGATAGATCCAGCTATTTCGCAAGCCCTTACACCTAGAACTACCAAACTTAGGGAGAAAATAGCTATTATCAATCCCCAAAAAACTGCATCAAAATTTCGGAGCCAAGCTCACCCATTTCGCCTCCAGGCCCCCCGCAGTTTAAAACCAAAAATGCCTATATCTTCTACAGTTTTTGAGCTAGAGAGATCAAAATTGGCGCCAAGAAAGCTATTGTGAACCTCCAACCAAATTCATAAAAACTTTGGATGCCACGCCTATCTATTTTGCCCATCCATTAACCGATTTGGACGAAAAGTTGAGAAAAATTCTATCGTTACCCATTACACCAACCCCGATTTTTACATTGTCCAAATTCCAAATTTTTTTTTATCGATTCCATGTGTATATAGAAAACCAGAGTAGTTATCGATAATTTGAAGCAAACTTGTTCAGCTTATGGTATAGGAGAACTTATATTCAAAATCTGAAGTCTCTAGCTCTTGTAGTCTCTGAGATCTAAGCGTTCATACAGACGGACAGACGGACGGACAGACGGACATGGCTATATCGACTCGGCTATTGATACTGATCAAGAATATATATACTTTATGGGGTCGGAGATGCTTCCTTCTGCCTGTTACATACTTTTGCACAAAACCATTATTTATTTATTTATTTATTGTCAGCTATGAGCAGCTGACATGAAAATAAAATTAATTTAAAATATTTATAATAAAAAAAATTAAGTTTAAAGTAAAATTTAAAATTATATGTTGCTCTGAAAGTAAATTAAGCTTGAAATAATTATAAAGTTAACGTTAAAGCTCTGGGGAATTCAACAAGAAAATAAGTGGCCCAACATTTGTTGCGTAGATTGGGAAAAACCCAGAAAAACCCAATCAGACCAGTGGTAGATTAGTGATTAGTTGTTACGATTAGATAAGGCAGAAAGGATAGATCGTTTTAGTACTGGAGTCGAGGTCTCCAGAGAGACAAGAAAATAAAGTTTGTTGTAGTCAGAAAATGGTTGCTCGAGCAACGATCGAGGCTAAGGGGTAAAAAGTTACGTGTGGATCTAATGGGAACATTTAATTTTATTCGACTTAGAAGAACTGATGAGTCGATTTCACCATTAAGTAGATTAGTGATAAATACTACACCATGCATAATTCTGCGATTCAACAGGGATGGAAAATTAATTAAATGAAGTCTACTTGAATAGAGGGGTAGGTCTATTCCCGGAACCTAGTTAAAACATCTAAGCGCAAACAGAAGAAATTTCCTCTGCACAGACTCAATTCTATCCTGGTGAATCCCGTATTGCGGGGACCACACACAAGATCCATACTCCAGGATGGGACGTACTAGGGATGTATATAGCGTTTTTGTAGTGTAGGGATCATCAAACTCTTTTGACCACCGCTTGATGAAGCCAAGAACGTTTATGGCCTTATTGACCATCGACGATATGTGAGAATCAAATTTTAATTTGCTATCAAGAATGATGCCTAAATCTTTAATTTCAAAAACGCGGACAAGTGGTGAAGCATCAAGCACGTAGTGAGCAGTATAAGGGGTACCTCTACAAAAAGTCATTTATTTATTTATTTATTTATTTATTTAATGTCGGCTATGAGCAGCTGACAAATCAAAATTAACTATAATTATAATATTAAAATAATATAGTATAAAATAAAGAATTATAATATCTGAAATAAAGTTCAAAATTAAGATAAAAAATTTAAAAAGTTAACGTTAAAGCTCTGGGAAATTCCAAATAAATATAACTGGTCCAACATTTGTTGCGTGGATTGGGAAAAACCCAGAAAAACCCAATCAGACCAGTGGAAGATTAGTGATTAGTGGTTACGATTAGATAAGGCAGAAAGGATAGATCGTTTTAGTACTGGAGTCGAGGTCTCCAAAGAGACAAGAGAATAAAGTTTGTTATAGTCAGAACATAACACACGAAATGGTTCATGAATTAAATAGTTACTCGAGCAACGATCGAGGCTGAGGGGTAAAAAGTTACGTGTGGATCTAATGGGAACATTTAATTTTATTCGACTTAGAAGAACTGATGAGTCGATTTCACCATTAAGTAGATTAGTGACAAATAATACACCATGCATAATTCTACGGTTCAACAGGGAAGGAAGATTAATTAAAAGAAGTCTACTTGAATAGGGGGGTAGGTCTATTCCAGGAACCTAGTTAAAACATCTGAGCGCAAACAGAAGAAATTTCCTCTGCACAGACTCAATTCTATCCTGGTGAAGCCCGTATTGCGGGGACCACACACAAGATCCATACTCCAGGATGGGGCGTACTAATGATGTATATAGCGTTTTAGTGGTGTAGGGATCATCAAACTCTTTTGACCACCGCTTGATGAATCCAAGTACATTTATGGCCTTATTGACCATCGACGATGTGTGAGAATCAAATTTTAATTTGCTATCAAGAATGATGCCTAAATCTTTAATTTCAAAAACGCGGACAAGTGGTGAAGCATCAAGCACGTATCGAGCAGTATGAGGGGAACCTCTACAAAAAGTCATGATTTTACATTTTGAGCAATTTAAATTAAGTAAGTTATAACGGCACCAAGCCGACAGTGCACCCAAGTCCGACTGTAGTAAGTTACATAGAGAATCATCATTATAGGTGAAACAAAGCTTTACATCATCAGCAAACATAAAAACACGAGAGTTAGTAATAACAGCAGGAAGATCGTTAATAAATAGATTAAATAGCAATGCACTATGGTCCAGCCGACCACTTTTTTTGGCCAAAACCTATTTTTTAAAAGTTGAAAAAATTAATTACTTTAGATCATCCGAGATTAGAAAAAGAGTGACCAACACATCTGCGTACCAGAAATTCCCGTAGATGGCGCCACTTTCGCGAAATCAGCTGTTAAACCTGGCGGTAGTTTTTGTGAAAGCACGTGTTTTGAAGTGTGCGAATTTAATAACGATTCTCAACATCTTGAAAGTGATAAAAAAACTGTTTAAAACCAAGTTTAGCTATGCAATCTTTTCGTTGGGGTTTGTACTTCGTACTTTGTAATGTGTCTTGTTTGTAGTAGCTGTGGTGTCTTCGTAATTTTATGTTAAAGCGTGTCGTCTTACATGTGTCGATTTGTGATTAAATCTAATTTTTAAAAAGGTATATAAAACGATTCCGACCTATTCCGGCCTTGCGACAAATTGCGTGTAGTAGATTAACAAATTCCTGTTCTAATGCATGTTTCAAAATGACTTGGTTTCACTTGGTTCTCTTTTAATTTGCATTAATAGATCATAACCTCAAATTCAGCAATGCGGAGTTGTTTGATTTGTGGAGGTCAGAGAAAGCAAAAGCATCCAAGGAAAATGCCGCGGTCAGTTTTATGAAATCAAAACTTTGTGGCAACATTTCAGATGAAATGGCTAAGGCTGTGATAGATGCATCAAGGAGATTTTGTTACCGTTTGGCGGATAAATGAAGGAAATGCAAGTCACATGAACATGATTTTAGACGAAAATATATTGGTTGGCTAAATGTAGAAACATGTGTATTATGCATTAGCATATACTAAGAAAAGTCGAAGATCACGGAGAAGGCTAATAAGCAACTTAAGGACTGTGCTGATATGTCTCTCATGCCAGTTGCCAATAAATCTTGAAAAATTTAAAAAATTCTGTTTTAAAACTGCAGAGTTAATAATTGATAAATATCCATGGTTATCAATGACTGCAACAGTGCACAACATTCTGGTGCATTCTTCCGATATTATCGAAAGCACTGTTCTTCCTGTGGGATATTTTGGAGAGGACGGAGCCGAATCCAGAAATAAATTTTACAAAACAGATCGATTATTTCACGCACAGAAGTCCAGTCGGGAAAAAAATTTAACAGACGTCTTTCACCGAGCAATGGATACCTCTGATCCTATAATTTCCTCAGTAAATTTAGAGAGAAGGATTCAAAGCCAAAAAAAATTAAATCTCCCAAGCGAAGTTTTGGACTTATTATCGAGCGCAGGTACCCCATTAGAAGAATACGAGTCAATTGAATATGATGATGATGATGATAATTTTGGGTTGCAATGGAGCATGAAACTGGAAAACGAAGTGAACGATGCTTAAAAACATATAGGTATAGATGTTGCCCATCTATTTTTAATTAATTAATCCAGAAAATTTTGAATTTGAAATTTTTTTTTTTTTGATACCCATATTTCTTGTAAATAAACTTCCTACTGATTATATATATCGAATGCAAAAAACCAAATCAAAATATCTTGCTTCGTTCGCGAGTTATTAATTTTGGCCAAAAAAAGTGGTCGGCTGGACCATAGTGCAATGGTCCCATGTGACTCCCCTGAGGAACACCAGAGGTAACAAAAATAGATTTGGATACAGAAGATTTAAAAACTACTTTTTGTGTTCGGCCACACAAGTACTCAGAAAGCCACGACAGGAGTTTTGCTGGAAATCCAATAATATTTAATTTTTGAAGCAACAAAGAATGACTAACAGAATCAAATGCCTTACTAAAATCTGTGTAAACGACGTCAGTTTGCATTTTGTCCTGAAACCCTTTGATAACTAGTGAGGT